>CABPRJ010000030.1:497679-758765 GCA_902439185.1 Cinara cedri
TTTTTTTTTTTTTTTTTTGTTACCTCATATTACACCGCAATATCAATATAAATAGTTAAGTATTTCACGTTATTTTTCTTCCTAAGTATGTCAAAAACCCTAAACTCACTGTGACCGGATTATGAATACACGCATTTTGTAGAGCGAGTTCACAGCTATTAATTTAAAAAAAAAATTATCGTCATCTGATTGAAACTTTATCGTATACAAACTATTTTCACTCGATAAATATACGTATGATTAAATATTGTAAAAACCAGATATCGTTTTTCGCTTTGTTCGATTTATTACAATATTTAGTTGATACATTGAGTTTATTCGCATATCAGCGAGTATGAATGTGTGGACACCATTTTATTATTATTATCGTATAGAAATAAACTATGTATTTTGTAATTTCAATAAGAGATAAGACAATTTAAGTATTATCTACATCATTTACTGTAGTCTTTACTGAAATCAAACACTTTTACTATACAAAGACACACGTTTCACTGTCACTATGATTTTAGCTGTGCAAAAAATATAATTACATAAAATCTAATAATACTGTTGTTATCACCCGCGAGGTTGCGTTATATCTGAATATATATGTTTATCTTTTATTATCTTATCTGTAGACGAATAACAAATAAGTTATTTAAGATAAATAATAAATAAATATCTTCTAGAATCCAAATAAATCTTAATTTATGTATTATTTACTAGCTGAATTACCCGCTGTTTCCTGGGCTCGTCTACAAAAAAATCGATACATCTTACAAAATCGAAAATATGTCTGTTTAACTTGTCTCCCTGTTTTCGCCCTATCACGGTTAATTATTGTTGTCCGGCAATTTATCTTTTAAAAAGGATACTTCCCAATCCATTATAACTAAAGTAAATTACAATAACTGGTTTAGATTTCGAGCGTAATATGGTTTTATTATAATGTGTGCGATTTTTTTCATCGTTTTTTTTCCGCGATATTTTTTTTGGTAGAACCCCAAATTTTGACGTTATACTTATGCCCAAATATATTTTATTAAAAATGTGTAAATTTTAGATTCGGAGTATAGCGAATGTATTGGTTCTACAATGAGTTTTTATTTTACTGTGAACAACTTTTCTACCAGAAATCTTACTCCGATTTTCAAATGTAAAACCTTTTCCGAAAGGAAATGTTATCTGGGAAGAGATAATTTTTCGATTTTTCTAGTAGTTTTCATAATAGCTGGGAAAAACGGCGAAATTTGCATTCATGTATAAAAGATACTTCGCTCCAAGATGTGCTTGAACTTTTTGCCAAAATATAGGTGCTCCATTATATTTTATTGTTTGTGAGCTTGGGAATAAAGCACGTTGTATTAAAATAAAATGGTTGTAAATTGTAAAGCGTGATTAATAATTTTCGAAAGAAGAACGCAAATATCAAAACATCGTACGAAGAAATACAAAACGAAACACGATTGATTAAAATTAGAAAATTACGATGTCCTACGACATAAATATCAATGCATAAATATAGTGAGGAGGCTTGAAGGGACTTAGTATCCCGATATTTCTACCAAGTTTTCCTAGACGAAAAGTTATTACTTAGTATTAAATATCAGTGATGTGATATAAATCCGGATTATCCGAAAATTCGAAAATTCAGATTTCGGACCTCAAATTCCGAAAATTACCTAACCGGTACTTTAAGGAATTCATTTTTTTGATTTTCCAGTCAGGTTTTCATAATTGTTAAGAAATAACGTAGGAACAAACGGACAAATATTTACGGCGTAATAATGTCATGATTTTACATCGTGACTAATGTTAAATAATTGTGGAAACCTGTAGTTTTCACAAAATACTAATTTATTAGGCTTTTGTAGACGCGGTAAAAGTTTCAAAACATTCCAGCTACGTTTAGGCTGTTTATAGTTACTTGATATGTTTGTGTTTTTATATGTATTTTTGTTTGTTTGCTTCACCAGTTGCTGCATAAAAATTGTTTTAATTTCGATTAATTGTGTTTATAAGTAAACTATTAAGAAACGTCGTATACACATGTATAGATATCACTTCCCTATAATTATTTTGTAAACATATAGAAATCCCATTTTCGAAGTATCACTTGCCCCTTTCCAAGAGACTTATATTTTATTATGATTGCAGTGAAGCGCACGCAGTTATATCATTAATGAACGATTTGTGTGTTGAACGATCGTTCGTACAAACAATTTCATAATAATTGTGTTGGAGAAGACCAGTTGTTGTTAATCGTATACCTACTTGGCGTATATTACTTATAATAATATACGAGTTTAGTAAAAGGTCGTGCAACACTACCTTGAAGACTCGATCGACTTTGATTTAATGTATTATCGAAAGTGATAAATTTTATCCGACTGCTGCTGCTGCTATGATGAAATTTCACTACGACAAGAATGATTGATACACACATAATACAAAATATATATATATATTATATCTATGACGAATGATCTACGGTCGTTTCATACGGAATCGCGCATTTAGTCACCGAATCTCATTCGGTTTTATACGCGTTTCCGGATATTTTGGTGTTTAAAAAATAGATACCTGCTTACGCATTCGGGAACTTCGTCTCGTTACGGCACGAGGTCATATAATATTTCGATGTTAACTATATACAGGGCTCGGGTTTTACGGCATTGAGTGGAACATAAATGTACGCTATTATATGGAACAAAAATTTACACATTTTTCTTTTGGATTCATATAATAAATGGACACATTTTTTCTACTATTTTTTTCATTTCAAGTAAACAATATTTAGGAAAAATTAAAAATAATATATAACATTATATTATGTATACATATATATATAGGCAAAAAGCACCAAAACTTGAAAAAAAGCACTGATAATCTAAAATACTTCGAATATGTAAAAATAACAGTGTCAAATTGTATATTTGGAGTCACTGGTCCATAAAACAAATGTTTAGCTCACTCTGTTATTTAAATATTTAACGGTAAAACTTCAGTACAAGTAACGAGACCATACTGTTTTCTTCTCGGAGCGGGGCGCCTGTACATTTCGATAAGAAAAGCACGGCAGTTGTTATTATTTTTCACATATAACACTTGAAATATTTCAAAATACAGTAGAACGTTATAAAACAAATTATTCAAAAATAAATGAAATAATGGATTTAAAACATATATATATAAGTATATAAGTATTGTATATTGTACATTTTTATAAGTATTGCTCGGATTTAAAATCCGATTGCAATTTTTAACTTCTGGTATTCCGATATGTAAAAATGCGTTCCAAGTATACAATGTTCGACTCGTGTGACTCCGGATATATTTTAACTCTTATTTCGCATTTCATTTCTCAGGTATGTTTGGCATATTTTCAGGGCGTTTAAACTTTAAATCCACGCCCAAGACAATCGCTATCTAAAATCATTCGTACCTCCCCGGAATAGCGGGGAAGCAGTGTCAGAACTAGATATTTTCACACTCGTATTAAAACTACTATACGCCCTATGCGGTGTTCGCCACAGCCACTTAAGATCCGAACTCGGTACGCGTTCCACGTTTATGCATTTTTTTTTTTTTTTTTCAAAGAGTGTCATTTATTTACCATTTCTGATCTAGTCTCCGAACACGTGTGCTGAAAAATCACGAAAAAACATACGCCCGGCGATAGATCGCCGCCTCCTGGCCCCCAAGTACTGGCCGCGCGGACAGGCGTACACGTTAGTAAAGCTTATCGTCGAGTATCGCGGTCCCTTTTATTTGCGGTCACTCTTGCTGCGGCGACGAGCCTGCGCTGTAAGGATTTGATAATGTTAGTCGTTGTTGTCGATTTTATTATTAATTTTTTTTTTTATTTCGTCGTTGCGTCGTCGGCGAATTCAAACCATTGTACAACGTACGGACGCACACCGTCGTCGGTTAAAAATAAGTAACATCATAAATATCTCTGTCGGGGGATTGCGCGTAATAATATATAACAATATAATGTATGCGTACGTATATTACGCGTACGCGTGTTGTAGCGTACGATTTTCATCGCGTACGTATAAACGCGGGGGGGGGAGGGAAATGATACGGAGAAACTGCCCCGGCGAACAGACGATAAAATATCCGGGTAGCTGACGAAAAAAAAATGAGGGGGGTGGAGGGGAGCGGAGAAATAAGAATCTTACGCGGTCCGGCTATGCCTGCGCGCTATACAGGCGCGCGGATGCCGAAGAAGACGACGGACGACGCGAAATACTTACCCCGCGGCCGACGACGCGGAACGCAGCCGCCGCACTCGCGTATTAGACGGCCGTGCGCGCGCCATTTAAATAAATAAATAAAACCATACCGTATACATATCTATAGTGTATACGCACTACTACTACTACTACTACTACTACTGCTATACCGTACACAATGTTACTACGTCTACTACTACGACGACTACTACTAATACTACTACTACTACCACCACTACTACTACCACTACAATACTATACTAGTGCAGCTATGCGGGGGGAATGTCAGTTTGCGTATGTCAAAAAAAAAAAAAAAAATGGTAGAAAACGCGTATATTCTTCGCCGCCGCCGCCGCCGCCGTCGTCTCGTCGTCGATCGTTTGTTTTTCCGTTTGTGCGCGGCTGCATTATTATTATTATTAGGTGTACCGGAGAGGAGATGGCCGCCGTTAAAAAAAAAAAAAAAAAAAAAACCCGTTCCCCCTCGCGTAACTGCGCTATATTATATTATATTATACACGGGTACTACTCTCGCACACTCTCGGGCGCATTATAATAATAATAATAATAATACCGCATAGGTATACCGGAGGAGACCGGTCGGCGGGGTGTGTGCGCCTTAGCTACCGCGTTTTTTTTTTTTTTTTTTTTTCGCCGAGATGGGGTTTCGAGATTGCGCAGCCGCCGCAGCCGCCGCAGCCGTATAATGTACGTAAAATAATACGTAATTTATTGCGTTTGTACGGGCGCGGGACAGCGGCCGATTGTACCGGCGCGGTTTTCGCTTTTCGACCGCGCGGCGGCTCCGGGCGACGGCACAGGACGAGACGCCGCGACGCACGGCGCGCGGTCGACGGGGGACCGGCGGTGGGCCAGACCGTTTGCCGGCCGTCGGCGCGGAATTCGTCGAAAGACCCCGAGACGAAATTTCGGGCGGGGCCCCCGTTGGCGTGTGGGAACGCGTTCGGGCGCGGCACCTCGGTAGCGGCGCGGACGAAATGCGCGGGGACTCGCCCGCGTTCCCGACAGTCGCGGATTTTCGGTGTCCGCAAAGTCGGAAAACTCATAACCGTCTAGTATGTTAAACTTGACGGTCGATACGCGCAGACTCAATTGTTTCCGTACAAATGCCGGACAAATACTTGATAGACGAGCACTACGGACGCCGGTACACTCTGCCGCGACACAGTCTGTACCTGCGGCGTGGCGAGGTGTCAGGGGGTGTCGGCGGTGTAATAACACCTCCCCCCCCACATCGGCCCTTTACCGTGTTTATTTACTACGCGCATACATAATACAATTGCGCAACACCGTTATTTTACAATACGGCCACGATCGTACGGCCAAGGGTCAAATACAAAGACGCGCGTAGTGGATTGAAAAAGGAAAAATATAAAAAAAATCTAATTTCGAAATCTGTAATCAAAATTTTCGGAATATAAATTCAAAAATCCGAAATTACATCGTTTACAGTTCGCCTGTATTGAACGAAATTCGGATTTATCCCAGTTTCTGGGAATTTTGTGTTCAATATCTATGATTTTGTGGTCACCAACAATTCGCGTCCGACTCTCTCAAATGCGCTTTAGATCTGATCAAAATCGTATCCGACGTGACGGCAAACAATACATTATTATGCTAATTGCTAGGGCCGTAATCAATTGTCGATCCGAAGTGACCATTGCGATTGCATTTTTTCTGCGACAACACACAGGTCGCGCTGTTAGCCCATATTCAATAATCAATTGTCTGAATCGTCATGCCTGTGCGACTAAATTGAATGACATTCTGACCACTCGAGTCACCAAGTTGTTATTGCTTTTAAAGCTTATTATGGAAAACAATAAAAATATTTCAATTTTCAAACGAAGTCAAAAAATATTAACAATGATAAAACACCTAGAAATAAATTTTGATATTTATTAAATAAAGAAAGAAATCATCTTAATGTTAATTTTGATTTTTGTTATGTCTTTACAATTTTTTAGTTGAATTCTGAGGTTATTGATGACCCTGGCATTGAAATTCAAGAAAAATATGTTATAGTTAATCAAACTGATTTGAGGAATTCCGATTTGGAAAATCTTGCAACGGGACCTAACGGGAATTAAATTATTAATAATTATAGATTAATAAGTTGGTATGATGATTGTATGAATGGTGTTGTGAAAAGGGGGTGAGGGGGCAAAGCCTGTAATTTGTATGATTTTCGTCGAAATGTGTACTTAAAATGTTTATAAAAATAAATTAGTACATTACATTCGGTGTTTGTTTGTTTTTTTTTTTTTTTTGAATGAGAGCGTCACTATTAGTACAAATTATCATAAACCTCAAGTAAAATGTTTAAGAATTTTCATTCGACCAGAACAATTTCATCCACATAAAATTAAAAAATGAAAACCACGTTTTGTAATAAAGGCTAATCTAATTAATCTGCACAAATGTCTACGAAAATATTTGTAAGTGAATTACAATAAAAAACAAAATCGAAAATAATGAAACCGCTATTGCCGTAATCTCTCACGATTTTACTGTGATTTTTCTACATTTATTAAGAAAACCGCAACTAAAATTTAAAAAATGACCTTTTCATTCTCCAACTAGATAAAAATTGTTTCCAGAAGAAGTGCACAATTGAAAATCGGAGTGATTCCGATAAAAATATTGTTCACAGTTTTATAAAAAAATACACACATTATTCACAGAAGACCTACCGAACAAAAATTATGTGAATACTCGCAAAATTAAAGTGTCTATAAATAGCTCAAAAATGGCACAAACCTTTTGAACATTTTACCACGTCTAGAAAAAGTAAATATAAGTTTTATGTCAAGAATATTTTTAAGTTTCAGATAACAACAAAAAACAAAATCGAAAATAATACATTACGTAGATTTTCCCGCTTTCCTACGTTTTGTTCCCGATTTTTCCCAATTATTATAAAATCCACTTGGAAAATCAAAAAATGGCTTCCACGGAGATAGAATTTCCTTTCAGAAAAGCTATTACACCGGTGCAAGGTTTCTAGCAAAAGAAATTGTGTACAAACGAAAAAAATAATAAACAGTACGCATCGTAGTAAACCTTGCAGTCTTCACTACTCCGAGAATGCTCGTATACAAACGAGTAATTTACGCGACTACTGTATTTTACACAGTTATCATAATAGTGATAAAAGTGGTAAATTGAAATTTTATTATACGAATTTTACTATTATCGTAATTTCATACTGATAATAGATGAGCGGTAAGCACCGAAGAGGATCCGCGCAATCGTAAAATATTATTGTCATCTTAATTATAGCGTATATCCGTTCGGAGCTGGTACCCGCGCGGCTGTATACTCGTATGTAGGCTACAAGGAATCCGCGGTATTTAGATTGCCCGTAAAGATTAATGAAAACTATGTTTGATGCGTTTTATTAAAAAAAAAAAAAAAAAAAATATACTAAATAATATCTCCGCGTTTTAATCTCGTCGGTTTTGTACCAATTATACTTTTCAGCTCTGAAAAAAAAAAAAAAAACTGGTGATTTATAGGCTCGAGTGTCTAGTGCTGCGGGAGTTATCCGCGATGCGGTCAACGTTAATCAACACGGCTTTTCGTGGTTTCTTGTGACGACACTCGCCGCCACCACCGACCGAAATGTTATCTCATTAAACATTTATTTGTATTTTTCACGTGCACACGCGCAGCTCGTTATGAACGAGTGCGGCGCGCGCGTATCACAGCGCAAAGACATGTTTCTAATGTCTTTCATTAGCGCGTCGATACTTTCATTTGCTCCGGGGTTTTTTTCCCCGTTTCTCATTTACATTTGCGCACGCAAGTGTCAAAATAATTGCCGGTGCACATTAACTGGCCCGTCCCCGAAATCTCGCGGGTCAAACGTTTATCATTACTCCAATCGCTTCCCGGTCATTTCGGAAACCATCCGGCTAAGACGGTATAACGAGTACACCTTATTGAGACGGACGCCGGGCAAGCATCCGACAGGAAGTTATTTGTTTTTCGGTCAATACCTGTGCATCATATCTTACCGAAAATTTGGCCGTTTAATTTTTATTTTAACACGGCAACCGATTGCCGGTTCAAATCGACGCGTGGTTTAATAATTATCAATACTTGTAAACGGTATTGTTGTGTTGTGATGGTTAATGATATTGGATTACTAATCACTACTAATGAGTAAGTACCTTTTACATTATGTAGTGAAAGTGATACAAAAACTAAACCGACCCTGCTGATGTGAAATCTCCTGTTGTGACTTTACGGTACAAAACTCGTATGAATTATTTTAATTAAAACAGTGGAAAACGTGTTATTTTTATTTTTTTTTTTCAAAATATCCAAAGATCCATTTGAATAGTTCATAATAAAGTAAAAAATAAATACCCGAAATACCGAGTTCGGGTATTTATTTTAATAAAGCAAATCTATTTAAATAAATCAGTACACAAATACTCCGCTAATTTACCCAAATTTTAAAAATATCTGGTATTTTCCCATCACTATAGCTATATCTCCTACACACATATACCAACCCCATACGCCTACACTTATACAATCATACGCACTTGAACCATATATAATACCCATTATATAACTACATCGTAGTGTAAGGGCGTAAAGACCCTAGACTATGGGATTAGGATGACTTTAAAGACGGTTGTAAAAGCGTTTATGTAGTAGACGCGTGTTTCTTCAATCGCAGTTTTCATAGCAAGGTTGTCGTGCGAGTTATTGGAGAGTCGTCGCATCGCAATATTTCGGAATGCTTGGATTCTATTTAAGATAAAAAAATCAAAATATGATAGGGGACAGAGTTTATCCGAATCGACAGTAATTTCGCTAATCGACCCCCGAATGGAAAATACGCCATTGTGTTCCGTGTTATTGTTGTTATTTGAACGTCTCGGCCGTATCTATATTCTGTATATCATAAGGTACATGGTGGTAGTGCGGACGTGCAGGTTTCTAAAGACTGACATAGCACGGCGATGGAATGTCACTGCAGTCAGCTTATTGCACACACTCGTGAATACTACCGGAAGCACGTTATACTCGTTGCGGGTGGGCAAATGTGCATCGGAGTCGGAATAAACATAGGAAACGTTCCAGCGTAGGTATACAACATACGCAATAAACTTACCGGACTGGATGATCGTTTTCCGTGTTGCTTCGGCAATCCGACTGTTGACCGTCCTTAAATACCGTGTCCGGCGTGACGAGCGATTTCCCTACTCCGCCGAGCGGCTTTTCCGTCGTCACCGTTCATACCCGGGCCTAAAACGCCCATGTGCGTTTGTCGCTTGCGATAATATATTCCGGAATATTTGCTTTTCTTTAATCAGTCCCTTCGATAGATATAACACATTTATTGAATGTATACGGTGAATTACGGTTTACGCGCACACCTCCGTTCAAAGAATCGAAGCTCTAACCCAGGGGTCAGCAATTAATTTATATGGCGGGCCAGATATTTAAAAAAAAAAATGTCGAGGGCCAAAAAAAATCTTAAACATAATTTTATCATTAATGTATTTATTTTTGTGTTAAAAACACATTTTAAGACACAGTATTTAATATTTAATTATTTATAAAGTAATAATACATTCATACTAATAATAACAAAATTTAATGAGAAAAATGACATTTCTTTTCTTGAGCTACTTTTTTAAAATCTGGTACTCTTGGAGAACAACTGATGCGTAAAGTGTTTTCAAGGTGGTGATCTGTTAATCTTGAACAGTATTGGTTTTTTAAAAACGTCATATTTGAAANCGAAGTTTCACATACATAAGTGGAGCCAAACATAGTAGTTAATTTTATGGCAAGGGTTTTACAGTTCATGTATTTATCCAAGACATGTTTTATCCAAAAATCTTCAGTAGACGAAGTCTTATTCATTTGCAATGAGATATCTTCTTGCAAATCAATAATTTCCATTTGAAGTGAAGATTTTGGAAGTCTGAATAATTTTGTAGCAACGTCAATCCATTCTCCAGTCGGAGAAACTTCAAACGGATTTTTTAAAAACTGAGTCAGTTTTCCAATTTCTGCAAAGTCTTTGAATCTCTACCATCTCTTCACCAAGGTCCGACAAAAAACTTAAAAACATACTGCAGTCTATGTCGGAATTCTTTTTATATTCAAGGATTGTTGGAAAATGAATAAAATCTTGATTTTTTATATCTTCGCCTCTGAAACCTGAATATTGTATTTTACACACACACGCGAATGCAAGCGACTCGGCCCGCAGCCGTGACTGCGGCACTTTCAACAACAACACAGATAATGATAAACCGTTATTATTGTCTCAGCGCCTCATGAAATCGATTTCAATATTAGTTTAATTTTTGTTATGAAGGATGGGGGGGGAGTGATGCATAGGATATATAGGAAAATTAAGAAAATTGTTGGCGGTCCATATTTTTTCCTTCCGCGGGTCGCCTATTGCCGACCCCTGCTCTAACCCGTCATGTTTCACCGATAACATAAACGTCCATTCCAGAATTACATCGCTCGAAGACTGCTTACGACTACAGAATGATCTTGATCTCTAATATGAGCTAATAAATTTGGTTTAGAGTTTAAAAAAAATCTAAATACCTTCGTTCCATGTCGATCCTTAATTGAGTTTCTATACCCGTTCGTTAATATAATATTCCGGTCCAGTGACGTAGCGAGGGGGAATGTTTTGGTGTTGAAACACCCCTCTTGGCCATATTTATGCCGAAAATTATAACGTTTACTACACGCAGCAATCAATCAGATCCGTACAAAATGTATTGTGTTGTGCATTAATAATTATTAACTATATGTTATGTTATGTGTGTTATATGCCATGTTCGCACAATAAAGTTACAAAATTACATACATAAACACGAAATAAAACCAACCTCTTCTGTTAATTATCTAAGCTACGATCGTTTAAATCGCATTACGAAACTTGCCAATGACGATCATTTTCAATTTATTTTATTCGATCTTAACACATTCTATAAGCGCCTATTTAATGTTGTTTAAAACCGTTGCATTTACCTGTGATTTAACCGTACCTATTGTGTACACCACGTTGTTTTATTAGTTACCTTATGCAAACTAAACTGTCGGGTTCAAGTCTGTATCTATATTGTAAACAAATAAACAAATGTTTGTAGTTTTCAACGTATTTGCCACTTGCAAATGGCTCACGAGTCGTCACTAATCGATTTCTGTGTACGAACTAAATTACCCTGTATCCTATTTCTTCCCAACACAACGCCTGCTACAACAACAACGGCCCCTATGCTGGTGTCACGGTGCGAAATATGCCGACATGTTTAGTTTGAGGGTGAGGGGGGGGGAATTGGATGGAATTCTGTAACAGATCTTTAGAGCAAGTTAAGTTTCAGTACATAATATAATGTATACTTATCCTGTATTGACCCCATTATGTCTATATATTGATTTTTATGTTACGCCGTTACGCGAGACGTTTATATTATCATTATATTGTCCGCGTGTACCTGCATAACATGCTTGCTCGTATACGTATGCTTGCGATAAATCATATTGGAATTATTTACGATTAACCTGCAGCGGTAGGTACATAAAAATTGTTATATAGACGTGCACGTAGGTATTGTTATTTTATTTATTTTTTTTTTTTCTCTTTTCCACTCCGCGAACAAATTTAGTTATAAAATGTATATAGGTACAAATGATACCTAATAATACTAATGGGCAATGGACGGGGTTTATATAGTTGAGGCTTTGTTTACGACAGCGAATAACGTCGTAGATACGTATGGTCGACCGTGCCTCGAATACGATAAATCACAGTCACAATAGAAACGTATAATAAGTATACATAATACATATACTTCAATATTGTTTTATTCTCAATTTTTTTTTTTTCGTTGTTGCTGTTGTTGTAATAGAACGATTAAATACGAGTAAACTTTATGTGACGGAATAATACGAATTCTATATAGAATCTCTGCAGTAAGATGTCCGGCCCCCGAGACTGCGGAGTAAATTCAAGTATCAAGCTCGTCGTCGGCTCTATTTCCTTACTTATGTTTTTATTACATATAATAATATTTTACCCATATTTGGGTGAAATACTCTACAGCAACAGTTATATTATTGTAATTATTTACTTGCATTCTATACAATAAGTAGATAATCAGCGAAACTCTGATGGCTAAATTTTCCATTGACAATAATTGAAATAGCAAGACGCCCAGTAGTGCTACCTGATATAAATACAATAATGTTTTATAAATCAAAATAAAACATTACGAAGGGATATTTGTAGAAGTAGAGAAAAAATGTCATTATTTTTTGTTTTGTATTTTTGTAGTAATTCGGTTGAAAATAATCGTAAAGCCCTGGCATTTTCACCAAATACTAATTATACTAGATTTTTCTACATGATACAATTTTTTGTTAATTGTTGAGTAATTTACGGACATTTGCCATTATTGAGGGTTTTCACTATTGTTTAGTTTTATGTGAACAAAATTGTTTTTGTGCAAAAACGATGTAAAAAATCACCCTGGATAAAATGTCCAAATCTCGACGTGGGTATTTGGAGCGCGGAAATACAGCAATACAATTATTTTTCTATACGAACATATAACCATTTGCAAATAGTTTATTATACAACATTAAATGACTTGAACATTTTACTCGAGGTAAATTGTAAGTTATACGCTTATTGGTAAAAAAAAAAAAAAACTTGAGTGTTTTATAGTAAGTTTTTTTTATAAGCGTTTAAGTCCAAATTTTGATGAAAATCTAAAGAATGTCGAGACATATCAAAAATACATTTACGCAAAATTCGTTCTGAATCGATTAGATTTTCGATAGCAATAGTTTATCATAGTTTACATTCTATACAAATTAAATAACTTTTTATATCCTACCTTCCCAACATTCCGTCTACAACAGTGACACACCCGTCCCCAATATCAGCTCATTCTTAATTCTTTACTATTTTTTTGTAATTCAGTTTAAAATATTCGTAGAAATTTCAAATTTATACAGAAAACTTATACTTATTTTGCCCTTTCTAGACGCAATTAATAGGCAATTGGAGGGCTAATTTTTTACTCTAACGATTTTCATCAAAATTTAATATTAAAATTCCTTTATAAAAAAATTACCACATGAAGTTCAAATTTTTTTTTACCACAAAGTTAGACTTTCAATGAACCTCCTGTTAAGTTTTTAAGCATTTCTGTTAAGTCTAACAATTTTAGAACTGAGTACCTACCGAATAAAAATTACGTATAAAACTCGCAAAATTAAAATGTCTATAATTTTTACCACGTCTAGAAAAAACAAATATTAGTTTTCTGTCCGAATTTCAAGTCTTTCCGAATATTTTTAACTGAATTACAACAAATAACAAAATTTAAAAATAATAAAGCATTATTTTCGGAAATTTCCCGTTTTTCTTGCGTTTTATACTGGTTTTTCCTAGATACTGTGAAAACCGCTTGAAAAATCAAAAAATTACCTCCCAAAAGTACCATCTAGACAACATTTCCTTTCATAAATTGTGCCGCGCGTATATATCTAAACAAGATTTTTGGTAGAATTTTCGTACACAGTATAAAAAAATAAAAAAAATAAAAAAAAATAAAAATGTTAGTAAAACCAATATATTATTCGCTACACTCAGAATCTAAAATGTCTAGATTTCCAATACTTTTTTTTTTTTTAATTTAATCAAATCTGACAACAATTGTTGATACATATCGATTTTATTTTCCTTGGTTACCTTTATTGTTGATACATATCGGTTTTATTTACCTTGGTTACCTATAGCTGTAATGGAATAAACATCACGACTAATACTTATCTGACCATAATATGTTTTTAACTGTAACGAATTGTAAGGGCGTCCTGAGAAAACTTCAGTTCAAAAAGGGAACCATGAGACGAGCAAGTTTGGGAAGCACCGTGGATTATATACTATTACATATTTTTAATTAAAAAATATTGGTATACTGTTGTTGAGGAAAACCTAGAAAAATACATCATAGACGAGATAAATGTTATGCAAAAAACCAAAAGTAAGTTTTGATGACAGCAACTATGCGAACATTAATGGAAACTTGGAAACTTGCTATAGCGAACATTATCTATGGATAATATTAAAATATGTGTATGTACTTATTTATTGTTTATTAGATTAAATGTACCTATTGAAAAATTGTACGAAAAAAGTAAAAATATATAATATACAATCATTCTATGGTTAATGAAAATAGTTTTTGATCGATCTAAAAAATTAATATGCAGAACAATTGCTCTGAGTAATTGGTTCATAGAAAATCCAAAATGATCTCTAAAGTAGCATATAATCTTTGTCGTTTTATGACAGATACTTAATTTATTCATCTACAGTTTACACAATACCTAACATTTGAAGTGGATTTTTTTTTACTTATAGAATACCTTTATTCAAATAGTTCTTTGTAATATGTATTTATCATTACCTATAATTTTATCCATAATTTAACTTCTATTGTTCAATTAATTACAAAAAGAAAAGAGACGGTTTTATGATTTAATAACTCGTTTTGTGTTGTGGAAGCCTTAAATTATATACTTTCAAAAAACATAATACACAGAGATTTGAAATCGGAAAATTTACTGTTCGGCAGTAAAGGATATTTAAAATTAGCCAACTTTGGCTTTGCTAAATAAATACACGTTAGTATTTTTCATCACAACTAATATTTTATTTATATAATCGATTGAAAAATTAATATTAAATGTTATCTAAATACTATCAGCTCTTTTTTCCCACTTTTTAAGTTTGCAACAGCCCTTTTTAAATGCTTTATACTTTTATTTTATTTTATCTTTTTAACTATTTTACTATGTTTCTTTTAAAAATTGTTTAGTAAACATAAAATTTGAATAGATAGATAAAAAATTACGACTTTCTTTTCCTCTATTCAAATTTTTAACTACTCCTTGGGTCGTTGGAACTGGGAATTACAGTGTGGCATTTACACTAAAGAGCAGGGAGTAGGTGTATATATATTGCATAAGCCTCCCTTGATTTTTTTTGCTAATATCTAAGATATTTTAACTGTAGATACTATTAAATTGGGTAATCTCGAATTGCCTCCCGAATGCAGGTAGATGACCTTTTTTCACTCGAATTGCCTCCAGGTGTTTTTGGAGGCGATTCGAGTATACTCAAACCATCCACTCGAACTGTCCCCCATAGCATACCAAAATTATTAATTAATACATCGATAGTTGACGTATACTATCGATTATTATACCGATTTCCGTAATGTTCAAAAATATTATTTTTATTGTTTATAATAATATGTACATACATAGTATTTCCCAGACAGATTAATCTGTCGAATGCAATGATCTTATCGATAACTGATTATCAGTAGATTAGTTAACTATCTAATTATTATTTTTTTATTGATTTTTAATACGTACAATTTTGATACAATACATATACCTATTTGCTTGTTTGACATCGACTTATTACCCAATACCGTGTACTAATGTCTACTAGTGACATGTGTACTAATGTTGTGTACCTAACGCCTATGTATAATTATGTTTAGTTTTAAAAAAAATCGAAATAGAAATAGGAGGAAATTCGAATGAATGATATTTTTGAAATCGGGAGGCAATTCAAACCTAACCTTTTTAAAATAAAAATCACTGGAGGCAATTCGTGTGCGCACATTAAATTACCAACAGACGTAAATAACAACCATATCCGGAACAACTTTGGTGATTACATGAAATCTTTTTTGCACACCCACGCACATTCACAATTAAATCATTGGAGATTATGTTAATGGCGGACATGTGTTAAATGTATTATAGGATAGCCAAATGTCTAGACACCATAACCACGTCTGTATAATGATCCAGAATCACTCATATAGACTAAATGAGACTGATTGTAACATTTTATTTAAAATTCGATGATTTATGTTATTGCGTTAAATAAAATGTATTACAATATATAGTACTTTATTACAAATGAACAGTTAATAGTTAATACTTGTTCGCAGTCCAATATATGTGTAAACAAATATTTATATTTTAAATAACGATGTAATTAAAAATTGCGTACACAATTAATATACAAAACACAATGCAATTACTTATAATATATTTACTAACAGATAAGTACACAAAGGGACAAAAAATGGTGCACGAATCAATCGCTTAAGATAATCACTTCGTCTGAGATTGATGTAGTATGTCGACTGGTGGTTAAGGCTAAAATGTAGAATATATATTAATTAGAATATTTGTATCTGGTTAATATCAAATCAGAAATCGAACGGAATTCTGACAATGCGTTCTTAGATTAATAATTAAGAAACTATACTGTTTGTATCATTTCCGTACTTTTTTTTTATTAAATGGACAAAACAAAGTCGTTCACTGTCTAAAGCGTAGCCAGAGAGAAGTTATGGGTGTTGTAACTTTCCTTTTTTTTTCGCTTTAGATAAGGTTAAGGTGTTTTTAAACGCCTAAATCTCCTAATCCCGTCAGTAAGATATATACAGTGGTTTTGGGTCGGGAGTCATAAGTCGGCAACCGGGATTTAAGAGTTAGAGGCCGGGATCGGGAATCGGGAGTCGAAATCAAGGCGCGGGTGCTATCTAACACATTAGACGTCCTGTGGAACTGTGGCCTAGATGGGTTGTGGGACGACCAGTGCCGCCTGATATCGCAAAACTAATCGAGACGGCGGTGTGTATAAGAAAGGACTTTCTCGCCATGATCTAAGCGATTATGACAAGGAACGAAAAACGAACAGGCTGCAGAAGCTACTAATCTGGCTGCTAAGCATCGAGAACCTATCCAGTTAAAAAAGGGTTCTGGGCTGATGTAAGCAATACTAACCCGACACCCCCCAGTCCGGTGGAATTTATTGGAAAAGAAACAAAATTTTGGATGAAGCCATGGTCTAAATAGTACGTGGTGGATATTATAGTTGAATATAGATTGGATAGCACCTGTGCCTTGATCCCGACTCCCAAATCCCGACTCCTGACTCCTAACTCCCGAATCCGGACTCCTGGTTTCTGGTATAGAACCGATCTTTTTTTATACAACTCCTTTCCTTCTATTGATAAATCGTGACTACGCCATAGTTATCTAATAATTTAATGCTTTCATGGGTCGTTGACGAAATATTGAACGCGTGTTCTTCAAACACTGAGAAAATGTAATAAAAATAGCCTCTGATCAAATGTAAGTACAAAATCTTATTTTTCTATTGTTACCTTTCTTCCTTTTTGGATAATAGGGATTTTCAATATGATTCTCAATTTGTACATCAGCGTTCCATATTTCTGTGTGATTATCGCAAAAGGCATCTTGAGAGTTTTCAGTTTCTAGGAAACGTGCAATTTCAATACATTTACTGTTTCCTCTATTATTTATATACATTTCCTTTTCAATATATGATGGGACGTCTTTATCCTTCTTTTTTCCAATTATATCTGCAATTTAACGGTTAAAAATTCTAAATAATAATATAAAATTTAGAACAGCCAGTACTATACAAATAAATTATCAATATTCAGAGGTTTTGAGTGTTACAAATGGGCAATTTTTTTTCAAACCAATTACAAGAAAAATTGTTCGCACTTAATTCTGACAAAAACATCATACAAATTTATATTGACAGCTACACAATAATATTTTTGAAAACTTTGTCAATATAAACAATTCGACTTATAATAAATCATATTTAATTATATTCAAAATAATTATCAAATCGTCAATATCGGTACTTAAGAGAAAACAAGTAACGTAGTATTATAATCATTATATAAAAAGAGATTATTAAGGTTAGGTGTGCAATAAACATTAAAACAAAGTGTTTGGCACATACAATTTTTCTTTCAAAACGGTTGGAGAAGACGAATGTAACAAAGCTCTATTTTATTTTACAATATTCTATAATTGAAAATATTTTAAAATATACTTTGCGGTATAGAAGTAAAATAAAGTGTAATATGATCTCAGATAACTTATATATTACTGTTTGTTGTATAATTGATGTATTTTTAAATTAGCTATCAATTTTTGGTTAGAAAATTCGGTTATTTACCAGTGAAATGTCGATTGGATTTCAACTTTTTCAAAGTGTAGGCATTATGACTCCTGGAGGTCGATTTATTGAACATGAAGGTAGACTTCTTCTTCTTGGAGGTGTAATCATTAATATTTCCGTTCCCTAAAGTGACAATTATGTCGCAGTCCTCCATAATACACGCTGAAATATTTGTATCTAGTTATTATTAAATCAAAAATTAAACAACATCGCGAATTTCTAAACATTTTTTCTTAGATTAATTAAGAAACTACACTTAATTATTTATATTAATTAGCATATCAAAAATACATAAACTACAAAAAAAAAAACATTATAATATTTGCGGTTACTTATAGACGTCACCGTTAAGGGATGCAAGAGTAGTTGGGATACAGCAATGATGATATTCCCGTTATAGATAAGTGGCACAACGTAAATTTCATTAAATCAGGTAAATTTTTGGTTAGAAATAAAATAAAAATAAAAATATATAATACATATAATAATACAAATATACAAATAAAATAAGCAATATAAATAATTTGAAATAGAATACAGAACAACTTGAAGTATTATTGATATTTATGATGCTTTGAAAACAACTACCAAAAATTATTGGCAAACCTCTGACAAAAACAAATAAAAAATTATGTGATGACAACAAAATACTGTTTGTAAACTATTGATCATAAAATGACAGTTAAGTTATTAATGCTATTAGACCTGTGAATCCGTTTAAAATGAGCAATCATTCGATTTTAACAACAATAAAATACATTTACCGAATGACATACAAATTCGGAAAAATTTATGGAGCTCACATCTCACATCATAAGTTAACAATTATAACACCAAATATTATAAAAAAATGTTTAGTAAGTTAAAACGAAGTACAAAAATGGGCGGAAGAGTGTGTCAGAGTTTAGCATTATCACATATTAAAAATATCTTCAAACTCTGAAATTTCAATTATTTACCCTGCAAGTATAATACTTATTAAAGTATGGGAAATATGCAATGATAAGAACTTAAATGGTAGATTATATAATATTATAAAATAGTTTATGTAATATTTTATCATAAGCAAAATAAATATAATATCTAAACATTTTTTTTTAAAAAATAAGATATTTTCTCAGGTACATATTAATAATCTTGAAAATCCCCTATCACCTTTTCTTATCAATCTTTCCTCTTTTATTGACGACTACCTAAAATATAATGTACAAATTTGACATACCTGAATAAATTTAAGTGAAGAGGGGGAATATTAAATACCTTGTTTCACAAAAATATATGACAAGAAGAAAAACAATGCAATATACAAAAAACGTCCTTGTATTGGTTTCAAATTCACCTATTACCTCCCCCCTCCCTCTCAAGGTTATGCCACTGATATACAGTAAAAAAAGTGATAAAACAGATTCTGGTCAAATTTATTTACAAAACTGAGCTATTTTAAGTAGGCTATTTTGAATTGCCATTATTTTATTACCTTCTTTGCTTCTGGGAAAATCTATACTTCCAATATTATTCTTAAATTGTAAATCCAATTTACATACATCGGGATAATTATCTTCAAAAACATTCTTGTAGTTATGGAATTCCAAGAAGTATGCATTGTCTACATATGCTTTCATTTCCCTGTCATTTTTAAACATTTCCTCTTCAATATCTGATGGATCGACCAGATCCTTCTTCTTTACAATTTTATCTATAATTTATTGATGGAAATTAGCAATAATAACATAAGATATAGAACGGGTCGTACTATATACATAGATGATCATTTTTCAGAGTGTTAGAGTGTTGTAAAATCAAAGATAAATAAATGACCAATGTAAATTTCATGAAATCCGGTAAATTTTTATTAGAAAGAAAAGAAAAATGTATAGTACACAAATTAATACAAATATATAAATAAACATATGAAATTAAAAATATAAATTAAAATAGAACAACTTGCAGTATTACCGATTAGTAATTTTGTTTTGAAAACAATTGAATTAATTTCTAGCCTTTGACAAAAACAAATACAAATTGCGTCGTAAGCAACGAAATACTGATCGTGTGTATCTTAGATAACCATTTTTTTATTACCGTATATAGTATAATTGATATATTTTTTTCTGTTAACTATCAAATCTTAATCTAAAAATTCGATTATTTACCGGTAGAATCTCGGCAAGTGGTTGGCTCCTTCGAGATTAATATAGTACTCGTACGTTGACCAGAGGTCAACTCCTCCGAGCCGTAGGTAATTTCTTCTGAACTGGAGGTCGACTTCTCCGAACTTGAGGTAGACTCCTCTGAGCTGGAGGTCGATTCATTCGAACTGGAGGTCGACTCATCCGAATTGGAGGTCGACTCATCCGAGTTGGATGTCGAGTCATCCGAGCTGGAAGTTGACCCCTCCGATGTAAGGATGTTGTCATCAAGAATTTTGTTCTCGAATGTAACTTTCTTGCAATTTTTCTTCATAATTATGTACCCTAATATATTTGTATCTGGTTAATGTTAAAACAGAATTGAACTCTTGGAATTCTGACAAATTTCTATTTGATTAATTAAAAAAATTAAATAATTAATTTTTCGAGTATTTTAATAATTTATAATATGTATAATTAATTTTTCGTTAAATTATCGTTGATAATATAATATTTAAGGTTACTCGTAGACGTCGGTGGTTATACCATTGTTATAGATAAATACTACAACACTAAATTTTATTTAATCGGGTAATTTATTTATTTTTAACGATTTTAAAAATCTTACTCTTTTTTTTCTGTCTGTAAACAACTTTTCTAACATAAATATTACTTCGTTGTATAGAGTGTAGTACTTTTTCCGAAATGAAATTTTATCTAATTGGTGTATTAAAAAGGTTATATTTTTTTATTTTCCAAAGGATTTAAAAAATAATTGGGAAAACCGGAAAGAAAATTATAAGTAAAATGACAAATATTTATGACGCGCCGCTGTGTTATCGATTTCATTGTATTTAATTTTTTCGAACTATGTTTTCTACCAGAAATATTGCTTAAATCAAAAGACATTTTTTATTGAATTTCGGATCTAAATGCTAGAGAAATAAGTCGATTTTTCAAGCGGTTTTCATCATAACCAGGATAACCGGAAAAAGATGAAAAATTAAAAAGAATATTGAAAAAAATATTTTAAATTGTTATGTTTGGCTTATGTTTCCAACCATGAATACTGCTCGAATAGAAAAACAAAAAGAGACCCTTTGTTTTTTGCATTTTTAATCTAGTTTGGTGAGTAATTCATTTTTTGATTTTCCAAATAGTTTTTGTATTAATTAAGAAAAACTGGAAAAAACGTAAAATGAAAACTGGTTAATTTAAAACTGGAAGGTTAGGTTACGTTAAAAATATATCAATTATATTACAAAACGGTAATAAATAGTTATTTGAGATCATATACATTTATTACATGTTAATGCTGCAGAGGATATTTTAAGGTATTTTCCATAGGCACCCGTTATATGAGATAGCAGGTATTAACTTTTTTCGAAACTTGTTATTTAGATTATTTAAGAAATAAAAATATAAAAATATTATGGTGTTTTTTTTTTTTTTTGTCGTTCCTTTATTACCTACTATCCTTAATTTTCAATTAAAAACTTTAAGACCAAATTTTGATTTAAAACTAATACTCCGTCTATTTATCTAACCTCCCTACGCTCCGAATCTAAAATTTAGTCCGGATAATTATTAGTTGTTAAATTTTTAGTCCGGAAAATTAAGAATTTCAGTTTCTAAATTCCAAAGAAATACATATCCGTGCTCGTGCATATAATTTTAGGACGAATACGGTCTTGATTCTTACTTTCCGGGATTATTAAAACTCCAACTAAAACTAAACTCCAACTAAACTTACATTCTTATTAAAACGCCAATCCGCCGGAGTCAAAATAAAGAGAAGTCATTGTCCTGTCACTACTACGGTCCCCGTCAACCGTTTTCTCAACGCTCTTTAGGCCCATCTCCATCACCATGGCCAAGGAGAGGTCTTGTGCCGAACGCAGAAAATT
Source organism: Cinara cedri (assembly GCA_902439185.1). Taxonomy (NCBI): domain Eukaryota; kingdom Metazoa; phylum Arthropoda; class Insecta; order Hemiptera; family Aphididae; genus Cinara; species Cinara cedri. The sequence goes on from CABPRJ010000030.1 coordinate 520,058, forward strand.
AATGGCCACAACTAGTAATTGTGTAAATATTTTTAATTTTTATCTCAAAACCTAGATACATGGGATTTCCCCGGAATTTGATATTGAAGTGTTTTTTTGAAAGTCCGTTAGAAGTCCGTTTGTCCGGGTTTTCTTTTCGGAAAAATTCGATTGAGAGCACGAATCGGGTGCTAAATTCACACATCTGCGTCAATAACTTTCGGTTGATCGTCATGACGTAGCAATGCCGGCAACTATTCCATTTGTTTTTGTTTTGTATCTATATCGCTAACACCGTTGTCAACGGGTTCTTATTAATTTAATATTTTTTTAATTGTATTTCCGTAAATGTCAACAATGTTAACACATTTAATTGAATAAATTAACCGGCGAGGAGACACTACGAGACACTTTACTATAGGCATTTACGTTAATTTAATAATCGAATTGTCTTTATGAGATGGCAAAATTCTTGTATTCGCAAATGAATAATGTTTTTATAAAATCTCGGCGCTCATTTAATTGAGTAAGTTATTTTTTTTTAAAAAAACAAATGTGATATTTCGATACAATATAATATAAATAAATGCGCGTACATCCAACTCGCGAAACAGCGACTCCGTCTCCGCCTGAAGCTCGGGTCTCCGGGCAGGTACCTTCTTATAAATGAACAATTTCACCGAGTGGATGAGATACATTGTAATACGTATTATTATTATGCACAAAAATTTTTATGCGTGTGCGTTCTATAAAACGAAATTAAATCGGTCGTAGTAATATGTATATATTTTAATTTTTAACCGTTCCGGTACATTAATATTTAACATTTCGACTGAATCCGTTTGTCTTATAATATACAGAATGGTTCATTTTTTTTTTATTTTTTTATCGCAAACCGACGATTATCTATATAGTAGTACCTGCGCGGATTTCCGGTTAATTTGATTTAGATTTTTTTTTTTTTTTTTTTCATTCGGGGGTATATTATAACCGATGAATAATCTTATTTACAATACACATATTTTCGTTATGCATTAAACCTTTGTTCCATGTATCTACCGCATCTACCGTAAACGGCACGAACGTATGGTTATTTAATAAGTAGTTAGGTACCAGATGATCCATTTATGTGGGTGTACTCATTATCTCGGATATTTTCCGGAATTTTTTTCCAGAACATCTAAGAAACGAGCCGCTCCGGAATTGTATGTTTATGTTATTTTTTTGTCACCCTTATTACTAGAGGTAAAATCACCGCTCACTTTTGATTTTCAAATGGCAGCCTATATTAAAAAATTCCATAAATAAACGGAGTATTGGTTAAAATAAATTTTAGTGTTGACATTTTTGATTTCCGTCAATCCGTTGACGAGATATTTCACATTTAAGTTCGAGTTGGAGGAGAGTAGTGGTGCGTTATAAACACGCCGCGCTTCGCACCACCACAAAAATGGTACTCCACTACTCTACACCAACCCAAACTTAAAAGTGGAATATCTCAACAATGGTACCTAGTGGTTTCACCGCCGCCGCCTCCTCCTCCCCCCCCCCCAATAATAAGAGTGACGGAAAACAACATATGTTATCATCATCCGTTTAACGTTCTAGAAAACGAACTCCGAATAAATAAAGTCAATACTTTCGGAGATAACGAGTGTACCCACTTAAATGGATCGACCCGTTGTATCCGTTTTCAATTAGCATAACTAATATTATTGAACTCCGCGATTCGAACGGAGCATTTTCGTTTGAACGCGTTTCGCGATACGGACGCAACGTACCGATTACGGCGAGGTTCCGTTCCGAGGAGCGTAACAATACATTGCACAACTGCATAGTGTTATGCAGAAAGATACCGATGTTAAATCCACCGGACTAAATTTACATCCGACATGTAGCGACACGACGTTGACACGACTATTACGCGTGTCGACGTTTTGAGAAAAGTGTACTCACTTATTTCGGACGTGACTGTGAAAATCACAAGTCGATAAATGACGTCTGTGACGGTACACGCGGAATAGGGCGTAAATACTCGGGTGAAAAAAAAACTAACAAAAATATTGTAAATATAAGGATCGTTGGACGGTTCTGCAATAATAACAATAATAATAATAACAACAACAACAACAATAATAACAATAATAATAATAATAATAACGGTATAAAGTCTGAGGGGAACAAAAAAAAAAAACCAAATCGAATTTTACTCGGTCTCCGTACATAGATGATAAAAGCCCGTGATAATAGTAAAACGGAATCGCTCTGTATCGCCGCTGCCCGCCACGGATCGTACGAAACGGACATAAATCAACGTTAATGTATACGGCCGGAGACACCCATGGGCGTCATGTTGGCGTCTCCGAGATGATATTCCGCTAACGCCGGTTCGCGTTTACAATAACATTGCCTCGCGGAGACGTTTCTCTCGTCCGCCTTGACAATCGCGTCCGACGAGCCAGCCGCGTGTCCCGCGTAGGTATACAGACGAGAGAAAAAAAGAGAAGATTTTTATTTATTTTTTTTTTTTATAAATATCGTTTACGTTTCAATATTATCTTCAACTGAACGGGTCGCGCGGACGTATTATAATATAAAACAGGTAAGTATAAAAAGTGTATAGACACTGTAGTACGTGTATTGTACCGCCAACACTATAATTTATTATTTATTTATTTATTATTTGTGACGGGATGGACCCAAGTGTAGTTGTATGACGGAAAATTGACTAATACAAATAGGTACAATAAAAATAAAATTAACCACAAAAAGATTTACATAAATCAGTGGAATGCCGAGTACACAGATGACTAAAGATGGAGGGGTTCTCATTGCCAAGACTCATTAGCCTGTTTAGTGGACTAAATCCTGCATGATATGTGCTGTAATTAGGAACATAAAGAGGAGTCGTAGTTCGTTGTTGCACGTGGTGGAACACGAAAATTAATCCCGGAGAGTAATAGAGGCGAATCAATATTACCCCGTTTATTAAGTTCCGTAAAAAGCGCAAATTAATGTGTACCCTACGTTCGGAGAGAAGACTTAAATCTGGTAATTCAGAAATAGGGGTATAATAATATAATATTATGGAACCTTTACCTAATTATTGATACTTACGTGTATAGGCGATATTAACTAAATTAATGTTATTAAATCGGTTAGGCGATGGAAAAATATACTAACGAGTTATTACGTTAAAAGTTAATAAGTTTATTAAATTGAAAATCTAGTCAAATTGGCTTTTTTTTTTTTTTTTTTTTGGTAAAATGTGTACTGTCATAGTAGAAATAATAAATCTAGTTTGACATTTTTTGAAACAAATAATGAACAACGCTAAACACAGAGGTTTATTCCGGGTTTATTCTAATTAAACTTATTTAAAGTTTAAAATTTATTCAAAATGTACAGAATGCATTTACAGAATTATTTAAACCGTTTACATTTTCATCTCTCTGTTTTACAGTGTTGTCTATAATATAAACAATTAAACAAAATTATCTTTTATTTTATTCTAGATTAATTAATTCCACTTAAGAATTTTAGTTTTTTTTTTTACATATTGTTAACATTTATAGCTAAATAATCTTAATAATTCTTAACGAAAAATTCAATCGATTTTTTTTGTGTATTTAGGTGTTTGTGTAGTGCGTATATCCTATTTTTTTACTCAAAACATACTTGGGTTAGTTAACTCTCCTGCCTCGTAGAGACGTTCGATGTTGTGTTTGTTATTTTTTTTCGTGAAAAAGTGGTAAATCTCCTATAGAGCCTCAAGTCAAATTGGACTTCGATTTTTTAATTATGTTACCAAATAAAAAACTTAAAAATTAATTATTATAGTAGTGTTGACATTGTTTTTACAATTTCTCTCTTGTTCTTACATGGTAGGAAACCTTATTTTATAAACGTGTAGTGATTGATTGTATTTAAATTAATTATAACTTTTGAAAATCAGACCACTCTAGGAGGCAAGAGAGTTAACCGCGTATTGCATGTTTACCCGATCGTGTGCAATCCCAAAAGATCAAGTATCTTTTTTTATACCGAGTCTTCCCAAAACACCTAGAGTAAAATACACCAGTTGCCTTCAATATATCATATACACCGTCTTAAAATAGGGTTGGTAAATTCTTAAAGCAAATACATACGATAAAAAATATTAAACACGATATTTTCAATGATAATAACACACGTAGTGCGATATTGTCTAATTCATTGTTGTTACCAATATCATAAGTTGTAACCTAACCTATCTTAGATACCTACATATTGACTACAGAGAAACATTACTTGTCATTATTTATCGTAAACTACAGTTTTCTCTGTTGTCTAAAATGCCTCGTTTTGGTAAAATTGTACTACACACGCGCTATTTTATACAGCGAGGGCAACTGGAAAATTTGATTTAGGACGACAACTGGCATATTTTTGATTGAGGGCAACTGGTATATTTTTTAAATTTCGAAAACAACCGCTGAGAGCAACAGGTCAACATCTCACTTGAGGCCTCAACTATTATTTTAATATTTTATCTGAAATACCTACGTAATTTAAATGTCTACTCAATAATTTTGGAGAAATTATTATTTATCTTTATCTAGATAAATGTATTGTATTCCTTTATCTTCATGTAGGTAAATACGCTTGAGAATTATTTTCTACCGGGAAAGCCAAGATCTTTCAATATGTTTGTTAGTCGTTATAGACTGCTACGTAAATAAGTACGTTGTGTCTTTGTGAATACCATATTAAAATAAGTATACTGGCGAGTAAAACGGGAACGTTATTTTTCGATCAGCTCATTAGCGTGCGCTCTTACAATAATAATATTACTACCTATATAAATAATGTATTCAATAACAATGTGCAAAAGTCTAGCGGGAGACGGCAGAGGTAAAAAGATAGCCGGACCAGATAGCGCCACAAATAATAAGAGGGAGAAACACTTCGAGAAACATGCTCGACATACGCATAATATGTGTCAATAATGTGTCTTCGCCAGGGATTAAAAACGTATAGGATAATTTCGTTTTAATTTTTTTCGTTTGGTGTTTTAAATGTTCGAAAACGTTTTACGTTCGAGTGTACAAAAACGTTTTCATTTATTTCGTGTGGGGTTTTTTTCTTTATTGCATTTTAAATGTTTCAATAAGCTCAGTTGAGGGTAACTGCGACGTGAATTTGAAATGTTCAACTTAGACAATCTATTATCTGTTGTACACATTATAATAAAATAATATTATGATAATTTAAATTTAATAAAACTATTGCCTATTGGAATTATTTCAATATATTGAATCAAGCTAATTGACTGTGGGAGTGGACCAGAACAGTACCATGTTCAGACTCTGATAAAGTATGAATTTGGAGGAACAGAGCGGCTAATGCAAATAACCAGCAGCGTAATAAGTGGTGCTGAGAGTTTTAAGTACCTACGACTTTTACGAAGATGTGAAACATAGAATTAAGAGCGGTTGGATAAAGTGAAGAGAAGTATCAAGTGTTTTATGTGACAAGAGAATTCCCATGAGCTTAAATGCAAGTTCTTCAAAAGTGTGGTGAATGTTGTATAGTTCAAAAAGTTGGGTAATAGACAAAAAAAATATAACAGAAAATAAATGTAGCAAAGATAAGAATGTTTAGGTGGATGAGTAGAGTGACGAAGGAAGATAGGATAAGGAATTAGTACCCACATAAGAGGCAGCATAAGCGCGGCTTCAATAGTAGATAAAATGAGAGAAAATACATAGGATATGGCATGAAAAGAGGAATCTGAAGCATAAGAATTGTAATGAAAATAAACGTAGTAGAAAAAAAAAGGGGGGGGGGAACTGAAAATTTGTTGGTTAAATGCAATTGACAATGATATGAGGAGAGCCGGTGTATGTTAGGTGGGAAATCGAGTTAAGTAGAAGTTTAGGACGAGGGTGTCCGATAAAGGGAAAGAGAAGAAGAATTGACTAGCCTTTTTACATTGCAATTTGTAGTGCTTTTAAATTATTTTTAGTTTGTTTTGATTATGACTTATAGTTAGTTTACAATAGTTAAATTTAATATAATTATAAAATGCATATACAATTACATACTTTAAGGAGTTAAACTCATTCTGTAAAACATCTTAATATATTATTACAATTATTATTATCAATTGCTATGCTAGATTCAACACTTAGATCATATTCGCAATAAAGTGCTTTAGTTATACTTTATATTAAACATGTTTTATATTATTGTTATATTAGAAATTTATAAATAATACAGATTTACACTAATGATTTACTCACTCTTAAACAGGTCGTTAATGTATGGATTGTTTTTAATTTTTAACCTTTACTACTTCTATGAATTTACATTCTGCCGGGACAACTTTATGCAGTTGGTTTTAATATTAAGACTGAATTGCCTTATTATCAAACTTTAAGATAATAATATGTTATCATCTGTGCAATGTTAATTCTATTTTTCAATTTTTAAGTAAGATATAAACATTATTGAATTGTGATATTTCACATGTTCATATCTCTATTCAAAATTAAAATGTTGAAAAAATAGCACCAAAGTTACATACATTCTTATCCTAAAGGTTGATAATAGGTAAATATGCTCTATTATTAAAATTACAACACAATATTTTCATTGCTGAATGTAAATTTACTCCACCGTACATTTGAAAGACTGAGACAGCTGCAAGTATAATGTCCTCTTAATGTGTAAATGATTCTATTCATCCTAAATGAAAATAAGAACATTCATTTTTTTTTAAATTAAGTATACAATTTTATTTAATCATTTATATTTTTTAATTTTAAATTACAATAAATATTAATTAATTAATTAAATATGTATTTGTGTACAATGTACGAAGTTATTTTTTTATTCTTTTGTGATCCAGTGATTAGAATTTGAACAATGAAAATCGAAAAAAGTGTGTATAATACGTGACACAATAAGATAAGATATAAGAAATGTCTTTTTATAACACTTAAAAGCTACATACTGCTAAAATATGGTCTAAAAAGCAAAAACTAAAATATGCATAAAAAATGTATGCAAAATAAAACTTAGGATTTAGATTTTTTACATGATGTGTTTATGTTTGACTGCTGTTTTTATTCTTTCAAACATAATATGCAAACGTTAGAAGTCCCTAACCGTAGTTATAACTTATAAATTGTACATCCGATATGTTATACATACAAAAATTGAAAAATAATACCATTATTTTTATTATTATTATTTTTTTATGTTACAAAAAAGAGGGGTTGTCATTTGAAAATGATAAGTTAATACTCAATTAAGATAAAACTGTATAAATTATAAAAGTTGACAATTTTTAAATTAAATTTAAATAATTTCATAATGATTAAAAATAATAGAAACCAAATTTACTTAAAATCATTAGACCATTACAAATGTATATATATATATATTTATATAATAATCAAATTCAATAAGTTTTGTTGTTAGCAGTTGTGATATTTTTAAAAATGTTTTTTTTTTTAAATTGTTTGTGCCAATACATATCTAAAATAATTGTAATAACTAGGTATCGAGTTTTGTAATAATTAATTAAATGACAAATAATAATAAATAAAATAATTTTGTTGGTACCAATATTAATAATATATTTTTATACTTTATATCTATATAAAATGTACAACTAATATAATTATTATAGTGGTTTAGAAGCCCTGCATCGCATTCTGAAAACATTTTGTTATTTGTTATCGGTGTCACATTAAATATTCCTATGAATGCCTCAGGCAGATCAGCTATAATTCTAAAATTAATTGAAAAATATAGTTAGAACATATCAAAAAAATAAATAATAGACATCCAAATTAAAACATAAAGAGAGGAATCGAGGATCGCCACCACTTAAGATAAATTAATTAGCTGGGTATTTTATATTGTGTAAATAAAACTGAACCAGTCTATTATTCTATTATTAGTCTATTATTATCTATGTTAATTATTCATAAAAAAAATTAGCTATATGTATATATTCAATACTTAATAATTGAAATTTTAATGGAATTTATTAAAATTTTTCCTAAATGTAAAAAAAAAGTAGGATAAAAATAAAACTTTGTATAATTAATTTTTCTAGTTTCTATAAATTAATATATCTATGTGTCAATTTAAGGTTATTTGTAGGGCCTTGATATAAATGTTCTAAAAATTATTGAAAAATGCTCTAAAAAAAAAAGCCAAAAATATCTTTTTGCGAAAAAACTGATTTAAAAATACTGTGAAAATAGAAACAGCAAAAATGACTTTGTGTTAATAATTTTTTTGGTGTTCGATAATTTTATTTAATAAATAAGAACTGTTGGAGAGGGAGGGGACTTTTAAACCCATTCTAAGAGCATATAAATCTAGTCTCTGTTAATAAATGTTTCAAAACTAAAAATGAGTGTCAGTCGTCAATTTGTATCCACTTTGAATATTACAAAATTAATAAATAAATTACATAATATTAAATTATGTCTATAGATTCAAATAAAATGCATTGATTCATTAACTATAACTAACTTAGGAATATTTGTGCACCCCATTAATCCAAGAAGCTTTTAAAAGAATTATGACCAAAAATTTGACATCTATTTAAGTCTTGAATTTATTAACTATTACATGAAAAACTAAATAGATAAAACAGTAATATCCACAGGAGATTTCACGCAAACATGGCTGTCTGCTTTCGTCTCTATACGATAACCGGACAACATAATACTGATACATAAACATATAATATATTTTAAGTCTGTATACTCATATGACTACAATTGATAATAAACTTATAACGCATAACTTTGTGCATATAACTAAGTTGCTGGCATGCCTATTTATTTTGTCATGGGCTACATTATAATTAATGTTATTACTTATATTATATTGAATTGGAGCAACAAAAATGTTATATTTTAGATAACAATTCTAGTACACTTTATCTACTCTATATATTTAAGACCCTAGTTATTATTAATGGCTTATATTTATTTATTTTATAGTGAGAATGAAATGTAATATACAAATAAGCTATGAAGTTTAAAATATTATTTTTGGATAACATACTTCTAATCTAACTTATGATATCAATATGTAAGGTTTCTTTTTAAAAATATTTGAATTGTATGTTAATTTTATTTAAATGTGAGTATTTTTGGAAAGTTACAGTATATTAAAATACAAATAAAAGACATATTTAGCTCATCAGTGTACATCAATATTTAAGTATATAAGTTTTTACATTTTAATATTTGTGCATGAATAACATTGACAAAATTGTGTAAACTTACTTTTTAAGGGCGAGATAAAGTTTGCGGTTTTAAACCTAACCTATTAATAACAGTCTTTGGTAGACAATAGGTAGGGTCTATTGGTAAAATTTTATCATATGACATTAATGATAATGCTGCAATACCAAAGAGAGTATGAAATGGATCTGGTTCATCTCCAGGCCTATCACTAAATCCACCTCCTTCATTATCCTGTTGATAAATTAAAAAATATTATAAATGATATTATTTTAATATTAAAAGCACTGTCATTACCTGAGATGCTAAAATAAAATTTTTTAATTGTTCTTTATCAATCCAATGGTCACGTCCCAGAATATTTAATGTTGAAAATACCCACCAAGAATAACAAACATCAGGTAATTTTTCAGGTCGGCCATTAAGTCCACCAGATGGTAGTTGTCTTTCAGCTAACCACCAACCCAATGTATCAGCATCAACAATATCTAAACGTCCTAAAATAATGTAACAATAATCAATAACATAAACAAAAATAATGTTTTTAATTATTGCAAATTATACACTAAAGATACCACCAATAAAATATTAAATTGAATATAATTGAAATATTAATATTTTCAATCATACCCGCTATAGACAATGCTCCAACGCAGCAGTATATTAAACCTCCATGACTTTCAGCTCCGGGTCGCGATCCAAATCCCCCATCAAAATTTTGACAACTCTTTATAAATTCTACAGATTTAGCTAAATCAATTTCATTAAGTTTACCCTGTTTAAACCAAATATATTATTAAAAAAATATGAAATATCTACCTACAAAATAAGTATTTAAAATATATTTACCAAAAGTGATAAGCAAGCTAATGCACAAAACGAATAACGAGTATCAATTTCTCCCCATTTATCACCAGTAAAACTCCCATCTTTTAATTGAAGTGAAGATACATATTGCACAATCTTTTCAATAGGTAACTCCGATTCTCGATTTAGTAAACAAGCAATCTGTGGACAAAATAAATGTAACATCTCTATGGAGCTATATTATCAAATAACACTAACTTGAACAGCACTGAGTGTATACAGTAAATGAGGGTCGTGACCTGGAGCTGGTGAATATCCACCATTATTGTGTTCGCAACTTTTAATATATTCAAATATCTCCTCTTCTTTGGGTATTTGTCCATTATTGATCAAGTGTAATGCTGTTAAGCCCCAATACATGCCAGACATACGAAGGAATTCCATCATATTGCTTTCCTACATAGTGTACACAGTGACATTTTAGTTTATAATGTTTCAAAATAAAATTATAGGTTATTGCTTACATATTGATTCCTTTCTTTACCAAATGATTTTAAGAAATCAATGTGTTTTTCTAATAGCCATGTTTTACATATATTATCCAGTTTGACATCTTTTTGTAACTAGAAGACAGATTAAATTATAAAAATGATAACTATTACGAAAATGCTTAATTAAAATATTGTTGCAAATGATTATTAACATAACATTAATACGTAGGTGTTATTAATGTGTTCGATATATAATTCAATCTAATTTTACCTACAATTTGCATAATATAAATTAACTTACCATTGCTATTTTTATGCTTTACTTAACTATTAAATAATATTAACTTTTTATAATTTTATTAAAATCAAATATATATTTTGTGGTAATATTATTTAATTTTTTATCTTACATAATCATAGTGAAATTATTATTTGATAATTTATCTCTTAAAAATTGATAAAAGATACTAGAATCTAGAAAGTGGAGATAACACTGTTAATAATGTAAATACAAAATTATTTATCAAGATAGTTTGATTATTTTTCTCAGTTTTTCTTGATTAAATTATTTATATTCTGAAATTAAATCTATTTTTTTTATTAAGACTAACTTGATTATAGTGATGCTATTTGTATTTAGATGGTTCGCACGGAATATTAATTTGAATTACTGAGTGTAGGTACATTGCATTGCTAAATGCATTGTTTTATTCGAGGAACTTGGAATTATGGCGAATCAACTATTATAATTTATAAATAGGTACATACCTGCATATTAAATAATTATAATTCATAGTTAAGTAATTTAACAACACGCTTAACAGTAACAACGAATTTTGTGTTTAAAAAAAAAGATTAACAACAAAACTTAATAGGTAGATAGGTACCCAACCGTTGTTTTAAATAAATAAAATTTAGATTAATAATGGTTAGGTACGCATCATATTTATTAAAATATGCCAGATAATAAATTTTAAATACTGAATACTCTTTGAATAGGTATCTTGTAACTTGAATGGTGCCTTAAACGAGCAGGTAGATATTTAAAAATCCAAATTGCAAAAAAATGTAAATATTATATTTATTTAATAATAATAATAACACAAATAAAAATATTGTTATTAAGTTAATACATTTCTAAACTTCGAAATTTCGCCAAAATTATGTATTAATTCACAACACCTGAGTTTGCCAAAATGTAGTTGATATCAATGACTGTGCTGTGCCCACGGTTAAAGATCTACGGATAAGATCTAAAGTACCTATATATTTAATAGTGGTTGTGCTTAATCAGATTCGCTAAATTGTCCTTTAACCTTATTTACCTGCATATTATTTTGTAATAATATGGTACCTATGTACAATAGACCATAAAGAATTAATTAATTACATTAATATACTAGGTACTTAATCAAAAACCTAGAGGATATTATCATCAATACATTTGACATAAACAAATTAAAATATAAATATTAAGTATTTTATGAATTTAAAAAATATTTTTAATTGAACAAGGTATTTCTTTATTTTTTATAAGTAAATATGATGGTTTTTTAGTGTTTATACATAATAGTAGCTTCCTATTGACTACAACAATTGTATTTTAGTAATAATCGATATTTGATATATATATTTTTTGAATCTAATTTTTTGGTTAAATTTAAAGTACCTACTTATATAAAATCTAAACAGTTAGATAAAACTCGATTAGGTTATAAATTTACAAATTAAAATTTTTTTCTCTCGTCCATGTACCTTTGAATATTTGTCTTGATATGGTGTGGTGAGTTATGATGACTAAAAGTGTAAAAAAAAAATTACTTACTTATTTTTTTTCAGTTATAAGATGTTCATAATGTGACAAATAGTTTACTGTCTCTGCAGATATTTGTGGTCTAGATTAAAAAATCTTAAACTGGTTTCATTTTTTTAGAAAATTGTTGTTTGAGTTACCATAACTATATAAGAAAAAGTACAACTTTACCTTACTAGTTTACTACTCTAGTACTCTAGTGTCGCCTAACCCTATTCAGGTAAGGCAGACATCCTCCTTCATACTATTTTGGCGGTAGTAGTATCGGCTTTGACACACCAAAGGCACCTGGAACATTTTGTTTTGAGGAGCCCCGTAGATAAAAAATACTAAAGCCCCGGAAATCAATGTGATGTTGCGTCTTATATCGGTGTCACCGGTCGATAATATTTCTAAAAATAACAATAAACAACATTTTAGTTTTCGGTAACTTATGTAGACATTTACTCGTCTACACTAAATTATTACAAATCAGGGTACAGTACTTATTGCACTTAAAACGCAAAAAAAATGCGTTTAAAAACGGCAGATTAGTAAAAAGTTATTTTTTTTTAAATTTATACCTACCATACAATTTTACGATCAAAATTATGTTGTATTGATTATAATATATTTATGTTGTGTTAGATAATTGTATTTTAAACCAAAAGAGTGGCGCTTTTAAACCCATCTACCATTTTTGCTTATTAAATATTTTTCAAGTGCTTTTTGAAATTTTTAAGCGCTTTTTTTGTGAATTAAAAAGTTCCGAACACTATTACTAACAAATTATTTAATTGTATTATTTTATTGCAGTCTGCAATGACAACTAAAATCTAAATAATACTAAGTGTATTTAATCTATGACGACAATAAACGTATAACAAATTTGATATTTTTGTTTCCTTTATTGTCGCCGGGTGGTAGATGTCTCGCATTATGCCCAGTTATTATGCCCGCATTATGGCAGTTAGCCCTATCTAAATTTTGTAATTTCGGTGCCACTGCTGAGCCCCACTAAGTAAGTCAAAATCGTTTTTTAATTGCATTGATTCATCGTTGCTTTTAGTACCTATCTATATAAACTAAATTACCCTATATCTGCTATACATTTAAAAATTTCCCACCTTCAACAGTAGTTTACCTACGGTGCGAAGTATGTTCCCGTTTTTTTTTTTATTACTTACCATTATTTTTTTTTATCTGTTGATAACTGATATTTGCCATATTACACGTTTACTAGCATTTATTATTGTTTATGTATTTTATACACAGTGTGGTACAGTTATAACTTATATAGATTCAAGTGATTCTGTATTCTCGACTATTATTCTGGCGCTTGCTACTGCAGTCTCGTCCCAGTAGTAAATATTTTTATTTTAGAAAATAAATTATTAACAATACGAATTAATAACCAAGTTGGTAGTATACCATATACCTATAAGTATAATTAATCCATAATATAAAATAATTAAGTAGGTATCTAATTAATGAATATTGCATGTTAAAAATTGTATGTATGATTTAACTGTTTATGTTTTTTAAAACAAAGTCAAAATGTTATTGATTGCTCGCCAAAAAGTTTTCAATGTCCTTATTCAAATTAAAATTGTACAACATAAGTACATAGATATATATATATAAATGTAATATGATGTATGTATACGGAAGATGAAGACAGGTGAACATACACAGATTAGTATCCAATATATAACCTACACCCACTGACCCAGTAAAACTATTTTTAGAAAAGAAACCATAACATTATTCTTGGCTGTGAAAATCAAGGATATACTCCATAATCATAGAAATAAAGTAAAGAAATGTAAACACAAAGTATAATATATTTTTATACCAATAAAACATCGATGTACCCATCTAATATTAACGTTATACCGAGTATACACAATTTTAGGACGTACGTGCCTTCCTAATCTACCTAAGAACCTAACTGTACAATTAATACGTATACAGAGTGATCAAAATAACGCGAAACACTCATTATCTTGAAAAGTATTAACTTTTTTCGTAATTTGTTTTATAAAACATTTTAAGAAACAAGTATAGCTCTGAAATGTTACATTACCTAGTCTTTTTATTTAGGCCGTGAAACCACTATTCACTTTCGATTTTTAAATAGCAACCTACATTAAAAATGCCATACATAAGTGGAGTATTAATTGAAATCAGTTTTGATGTAGAATTTTCCGTCAATTCTTTGATGAGGTATTCCACTTTAAAATATCGGCGGAGGTAGTATAATAGTGCATCGTTTATGTAGCGGCCCGACGTGCGACGATTTAATAGTGTCCTGTTGCTCTACCCGAACTTAAAAATGGGATATCTCGTCAACGAATTAACGGAAATCAGACATTTTAATACCTACCAAAATGTATTTAACCTAATACTCCGTCTATTTATGGAATTTCGCGCATAGGTTGCCGTTTAATAATCAAATATAGACAGTTGTTTCACACTCCTTAAAAAAAGGGCGACAAAAAAAAAACCTATATATAACATTTTAGCGCTAATTATTTCTTAAATGATTTAAAAAAAAAAACAAATTTTGAAAATAGTTAATAACTACCGAGATAATGAGTACCTTACGTTATGTTGACCACTCTGTTTTGAATAATATATATACCTACGTAAGTTAATAAAATATTTTAACTTTTAAAGTTATAATTTATTATGTTTTGCATTTTAATTCTTACGATAGTCTTAGGATTATTCTGCTAGAAATCTTGCTCCGACCAACAGTTTCAATGGTGGTTTTTTCATTTTCAATGATTTATCGTTGGGTATACAGCGATTAAATAGCTCTGTGTATCCTACACTCTTATACCTAACAAACTTCTCACTTTCGTTTTATTAGGTATACCCGTCAGCTCTATTTTTAAAAAATTATTACCCGAATAATTGCGTAGGTATTTAAAAATTATTACATATTTTTAACTGTTGAATTTTGGATCTTATTGGCGAGTATGAAATCGTGTTTTTATTTTCCAATCAGTTTTCTTAATAATTGGGACAAAAACGTAAAACAAATACAAATACTATCAAATTTACTGCGTTAGCAATATCATTAGGCATTTTAAATTGTTTTACAATTGTATTTTCTAGAAATATTGGTCAAAACTACAAGAGTAACACTTTTTCCGAAAGAAAATTTTGTTTAATTGGTATTTAAGAAAGTCAATACAACAAAAATGAACTCTGATTTGACCAAAAATCAACTGCACATGTTTTTTATTTACTATATTCGTGTTACCAAGTTAGTAAATTGCAATTATTTGTAATTTTATTGTTATTATTATATTATACTCTAGATGAACATTGAATCGAGTTCCATCCAATATGGTTATTGATAAAAAAGGAGAAACTGTTTGTAATTTACGTATAAAAATACGGCAATTAAATAAATTTGTCCAGGAGAGGTTAAACCGGTGATGGTAATAAATAATAATGAAGTTGTTAGTTATCAAGTAAACTCATTTAGAGATTGTATTCAATAAATTCTATGTTAATTGGTTTTCGAGAACGAAATTATTCACAAATAACGAACAAACATAGTGTATTAGATTTTTAAAAATCGAACAGTAGCGATCCAGATTCAGTTGTTGTGTCCCCACGAGGATATCACACTAGACTAGGTTTTTACTGTACGAGTTATTTAGAAATAATCATCGAGAAGTTTTAATGTATACGTAAGTAATGATAAATCATTGCTAACGAAAAAACGTTTCTGAGCGGAGTTCTGTTGATAGTGTAGTTGCTATGTAGTGTATATGCCATATAGTAAAATAATTACACAGGCATTATATTATATTCTCTTTAATAATATTTGTTCAATATTGTACCTATTTTCCCGTTTTTCAGTTCATTTTACAGTTTTTCCCATTTATTAGGAAAACTAGTGAGAAAATCAAAAAATTACCTCCTTTAAATACCTTCCTAGTCAGATTTCCTTGTATAAAAAGTGCTATATCATAGTAAATCAGAGCTCAATTGCTGGTGAAAAAGTTGTCCACAGAAAAAAAACATAAATAAACTTCTTTGTAAAACCATAAGCTTCTTCGCTCAATCGCTCCACTTAGAATATCAAATAAATAAAAATTTAACAATGTAATACAATATTGCAGCACACCCTAAAACCAAAGCTTGTACTAGGGGAGCGAGTTCTTATCACTTTAAGAATACATAAAACCTAAAAAAAAATTGTCTTAGAGGTGACATTATCTGAGGTAAGAAAATTGAGATTTATACTGGCTACGCCTATTTACATGCATATGTAAATGTGGATACGTGTGGAAAAAATTCAATTTTTCCTTTAATGGTAATACGGTTTACGAGGTCTGTTTTTCATAATTATATTACCGTCAGAATCGAGGCTTTGACCTGCACCAGAAGAGCTTAAGCCGCTTAAGGTGAAAACTGTTTATTAAAATATTTATATATTTGTGTATAATAAAACGATAGACTAAAATGTCTGTTTTTGGCGGCGGCAGCTAGACGATTAGGCTTTTACGCGACGTGTGCAAACGTATTCATCGGCATAGGACGAATTTAAAATAATAACATTTTCCAAATTTATAATTATTTGACTTTAATAGTTTGCTTATAACTTTTTTTTTTTGGCTTGACAACAAATCTTATAGCAGAATGTAATGTAAACAATTTACGTCATAGTTAATCAGTGTTGTAATTATCTAGATCAAATTATCTAAAGGACAATTTAGATAACTATAACATGATCTTTATCATTAATTATTTTTTTTAAATACCAATTAAATTATTTTATTATCGTTCCTCAAAAAATGTATGCTTTAAACGTAATGAGGAATGTAGGTAAGTACTTAATGATTTAACTATGTCTGCAGTTAACCTAGTTGGTGCATTGAAAAGGTTATTTTTTAATATCCCTTGTAGTTTTTATGATAGTAAGAAAAAACAGACAAATTTATGTAAATAAAGTTCGATTTTTTCTATCAGAATTTTTTTTTAACTATAAATAAAAAAAATTTTGTCTTCTTCATAAGAAAGTTGTTTTTATTTTCCTCTTAGTTTTTATAATAATTGAGAAAAACGAATAAGAACTAGTAATAATGGTTTCATTTTTTTATTTCGTTATATTTTTTTTTTTGTAATTTAGTCATAAATATAATTATAGAAACCGGAAATGTTTACGGAATATTTATAATTCGGTCGACGTGTCATATCTAGACTGTTAATATTTTCACAATATTCTGACGATTTATTAGTTATTTATAGGCATTTGACTTTTTCAAGTTTGTTTAGTTTCTGTTTTGTTTTATGTGGAAAAAATTATTTTGATCAAGGAGAAATGTTTGTGAATTCCACTCGAGATTCATCGTAAGTTGGAACTGGTGGTCTAAAATAAACGTAAAGTATTATTTTATTTTATGTGTGTTTATAGTTAAAATTTTGATGAAAACCGTAAAAATTACGATATTCCAAAACATTTATAACCGACCGTTTATCGTTTACAATAGTTTATCAGTGCTTACAGATATTAATTAAATAACTTTATGTATCCTACTTCCTTGACTTTTTTTTTCGTATTTATGTAAAATATATATATTTATCAGGTTTCATTATTGTAAATAGTATTGACTCCCCATCCCACCTCCAAAAAGAATGCATAATAAAGTCGTTTGAGTTTCACAGGTTAAATGTATAAATGGGAGTATTACTTTGACCAGAAAATAACCACTAGCTAGGTTTTTATAGATATCCAATCTATTAATCTACTTAATTATTTAGGATCTTCGTGTTATATCTTGTAGGCCACTCTAAACTAATGCCCTCATTGACAGGAGAGGCTCCAGAGACTTGTTTGATGGAGGGACTAAGTCATATTTTTAAAAAACTGAATAATAAAAAGCATATTTTATTGTTTATTTATACTTCGTAGTATAAATAGTAGATGCCTCTTGACTACACACTAGTACGTATCTGCAACAGTCGATAGTAAAAAATGTGTGTGTGTTTTTTTTTTTTTTGTGAAATTGTTTTTAACAAAACATATGGATATGGGCGGAGGCCGTGGACCATAGCCCCCACCCCTGGAGCCCCTGAATTTATTGTTTAGAGTTAATATCAAACTAATTTAATATTTACCTATTGGTATTTTTTTTGAAATTAATTAAATAAATAATTTATTTTTAAAAAATAACCACGTTGTGTGATTAAAGGAAACATAGCACCCATGTTCTAATTAGTATCTAACAAGATAAAAATGGTTTGTTTTAGTTAGCTCTTTTATAATATTCGACTAAGACTTATATTGTATGTCTATGTCTCCGATTATTTTATCATTTCAAACAATAGTAAATACTACGATAATCGTATCAGTTAAAAATAACGTACGTATAAATTAGGCAGGTGTCTAGAAGTAATAACTACCTATACTTTTTGTTCAATAATTTCATATAGATACCTAGCCTAATACATGATATATATTGATTTAAAAATGTTTACTGTCACTTTATAATTTAGGAGGTTATTTTTGGTAATTTTTATTTTGCCTATTTAAAAATAGGATACTACTTAAAAATAATGTATATTTTTACCTTTGATTACACAAAAACAGTTAGCAGTAGAACTGAAAAGGTTCTTTTAACTATTTGCATACAATATATAGTACGCGCTTAGTACTTATTATTAGTAATATCTACCCACCTAATTATCATTTAATTGCAAATAAGTCATACAATTTAATTTAACATACCTCCACAAAATGTATAACATACATATATGCATACATACATACAACATAATATACAATATATTTTTATATATACGACTATACGAGCATATAAATTGTTTCATATTTTATAAACTGTCTGTTAAAAAATTAAAAACATTGAAACGGTAAAATAAAATGTAACAATATTTTTAATGTATAGCGATAATAATTTTATTTATTTTTAGAATTTGTTGAACAAAGTTAATAATTTTAGGTATAAAGACTTGATATTTTTATTCAAGGCTATAATATTATTGTCGTATCATATTTTAAATGTTTAACTACCTATACCAGTCATACAGACGTATATTAAATTAAAGTATGTATAAATTTCAAATACGATTATGTTTACTTACCATTTTGTTTGAATGATTTCACATTTTTTAAAATTGTATACTAGCTGACTCGCCAGCTAGTAAAATTTATTTTTTCAAATATTATTATACATTCATTAAGACTTTCGTAAAAATTTTCACGATATTAGCCATTAACAAAATAATGTTTTTCAAACCAAGTTAACGAATTTCTTTTGACCCTGTCTAAAATTTTTAATTATATAGATAAACATTTGTATAATAGGTTGGTACCTAACTTAAGGCGCGTATACCCATCTTTGCAGCCCCAGTGAAAAAAGTCTTAAGTACATATACTGATATAGGTATCTCTACCTTCTATAGATTAGATAGAATCTTAGTACTATAAAGGGAAATTCATAAAATATAAAAATAAAAACTGACATAAAACTGAAGGTAGAATACAGATGAGAATTTAATGTATGTCTGTAAGCAACGATAAACATTTGCTAACGAAAAATCGATTCTGAGCGGAGTTCAGTTAATAATATTGCTTTATCGACAATATACAATATGTGGTATATATCATATTATAATACAATGTTTACAATAGAGTGCGTTTCCATGAGAACAATGATCGTTTAAAAAAATTTAAAATAATAAAAACTTAATAATAACAAAAAATAAATAAAATCGGTTGCTAATGACAACTTTATTTTTAATCTTTCAATCTTTTTTAACCTAAAGACCGAGGTTTTCCTCATTATCTCGAATATTAATGATAATTTTAAAAAATGATCTCTCAAAAGTACTATCCAGAGAAAATTTCCTTTCAGGTTAGGTGCTATACTTAATAACCATAGTACGCTTTCTGGTAGAAGAAGTGTTCACATAAAAAAAAAAAAATAAAAAAAATAAACATCATTGTAAAACCAATAAATTCCTTGTTCCACTCAGAATCTAATTGTATTAATTGTTGAGTAGATACCAGTATGGTCAATATATTTTTTAATATTCTACTATCTTCCTAAGTCCCTACAAAAAATAAAACATATGATAAATTTAAATTAATGCCAGATTAGTATCTATGTGTGTATAGTGCGCAATGTATACCTATGTATATAATTTATGAAATATATATATATATATATATATATATATATATGAAATGTGAATAATAATATATTTTACTTTAGGTATGTATATATATATATATATATATATGTGTGTGTGTGTGTGTGTGCGTATATATCTGAATGATATTGATTGAAGAACAAAACGTTGTTAAACGAACATATTCACGTATAAAATCTAAATTTGTCAGGTTAATATTGGCCAACGTTTGGCCGAGTACCAAAATATTTCAATTCGCCCTCATTTGCTATTAACACCACTCAATCGTCGACCGCTGCTCAAAAACGCAATATTCCGCGAAATAAACTTATAAACATTTCAAAATTTATTAGGTATTATATTGATAATTTATTTATGAATAAATATGTATGTATAGTACATATATAATTTTGTTTAATCTATTGTGAATTTGTTTTTAAGTTTTTTATATTTTTAGTTTTTTTGTCAGTTAGTGAGTGTAATGTGAACAACAGCGTTTGAAGACAGTTTTTCAAGACGCCTCACTACAATTAGGTAAGTACCTACGCGTTATGTATTTGGTTTTTTATGTACATTTATGATTTATACCTAATACCTCAATGTACGGAAATTATTTATCTCGTATCGTTCAATAAATAGTAAAATAGTTTTACTGGGTAAATGATTTTATAAGTAGGTAGGTATAATAATATCAACTAGGCACCTATTTTAAAATTATAAAATTATGTTAGCTCGCGTGTATAATTTAATATATATTTATAACTAATGAACAAAATAATATGTTTTTTACGTATTCGGAATTCCTATTAATATGTCTGTGTTATTTATGAATGACAATTTTGAACGTGCTCGTACATTTTTAATTTCTCTATGACAGATTTTAAATAATTTATCTTCTAACTAGGTCCACCAAATCGAAATTGCACACAACACCGTGTGTAATTAAATAAATATATTCTTTATTGTAAGTTTCATTCAACATTAATAATTATGTGCGTAATAATATTAATATTTGTACATTGGTTTAAACAGGTACCCTAAAACTGCTTAATTGTCGTATGCAATTTGACTAATTCGAGCATATTATTATAGTAAAGTCTATTGATTTCATTGATCGATGAAACAAAACCGAGAATTATAAAACCGAGCAGATTATACAGGCAGAATTAGTATAGCGATTCAAAAATGTGAATCTAAAAATACAGTTGTTTATCCTGTTAAGGCAACCCTGGTAAATTACACGGGTACACCGTGTATCTTTGTTTCTTGCCAACATACAATTGGAAGCTCTTTATTTTTTTGCAAAGTAATTTATGAAAAGGTAAATAAAACATCCGTTAAAGTAAAATTTACATGTTCAGCATAACATGGAATATAATATGTTAATGTTTGAAAATGATTATAAATAGATAGGTGTAATATACGTGTATATAGGCGCCTATATAAATACATTTTTATATAGGTAAATCTGTTCTCTATCGGTTTATCTACCTAATAATTGGTATTTGGAACGTATCAAATTCAATTATGTTTTAGATACTGAGAATCTGAGACGAACAAGAACCTTATTTGGTTATTTTTTCATCTACTAACCGATACCAATTTTAGGAGAAGGTTAAAAGAAAGTTAAAGGAAATTTTAAAGTACCTATAAGCTGATACACTACGTATACACTTTAACATATTATTTATGTATATATTAGGTAACTTAGATAGATACCTTTATATCTATTTGTATTATCTAGCGTGTTATACGAACATATTATTTTCTAAATAATTAATGCTAATAAAATTATAATACTAGATAGTCTTATTTTTTGTGACGACCATATTTCCTGTTAAATTTAATTTCCACCAATAGACTAGGTAATATTAGGTAATTATTTTTCGAGTTGGGTCGGTTTTATTTTTATTTATAAAAATGACGTTCTAAGATAATAAATACGGGTGCAGCCACTGTTATAGGTAATTTAATGTATATCTATAGGCAACAATAAACCATTGTTAATAAAAAAACGATTCTGAGCGGAGTTCAGTTGATAATGATGCTTTGTCAACAATATATATATGTTTTATTATGACAAAATAATTTAATAAGCTTTGTATATTTTCTTAAATAATATTTATTTAATATTGTACCCATTATTCAATATTTTTCCCGATTTTTCCCATTTATTAAGAAAACTCCTGGGAAAATCAAAATTTACCTCCCTAAAGTACCTTCCCAGTCAGAATTTCGTTCAGAAAAGGTGCTATTATTTTAAATCAAAGCGAAATTTCTGGTAGAAAAGTTGTGCACAAAAAAGAAAGTCCATCATTTTTTTTTACTAATACCTATATTTCGTACATTTTCCGTTTTTTCGATATTTTATCCCGGTTTTTCTCAGATTTTATAAAAATCGCTTGAAAAATAAAAAAAACCAATTTCTCTAATTTATAATAGAGATAAAATTTTCTTTCAGAAAATAAGCACTTGATACATCGGAGCAAGATTTCTGGTAAAAAAGTTTGCACAACAATTCGAGGGGTATTTTGCGATTACAAATAGTCCGAGGGAGCGATGGCTTGGGTCTTTAAGTACATCCAAAATGCATTTATTTTTTCCTTGTTTAGGTAAAAGGGAAAAAAAAGTAAAGCATTTTTTTCCGTCACACTGGTTTGAACTTTGAACTTCTAGGATAATAGGCCGCAATAACTATTAGATCACGACAAATATACTTTAATAAAGACAATATAGACTTATTTAACATAACATATAATATCCACATAATATCAGAACTTCAAAAAGCTATAATTTCAAAACTTAGTCAGTCTACTTAATCCTGACTTCACCATCGTTCTTAAATCGGCAATATACATAAGTTCAAAAAAAAAAAAAAAAAAAAGGAAAATTAGATTTATTTCACATAATTTTTTACTCAAAATTTGGTAAAAAAAAACTCAATTTTTTTTTTTTTACCAAAAATTAAGACTCTTAATGAACCTCCTGTTAAATTTTGAAACATTTCTATTCAAGTCTAACAATTTTACACGTAGTACTTACCAAATAAATATTCGGTAGGTGTATAATAAAAACTCAAAATTAAAATGTTTATAAATACCTCAAAAATGGTTTAAATTTTTTGAAAATTTTACCACGTTTAGAAAAGAGAAATATACATTATCTGTTCAAATTTCAAGTCTCTACGAATATTTTTAACTGAATTACAATAAATAACAAAATTTAAAAATAATAATGCATTATTTTCGTAAATTTCCCGTTTTTCTTACGTTTTATCCTATTTTCCCCCAGATATTATGAAAACCGCTTGGAAAATCAAAAAATGACCTCCTAAAAGTACCATCTGGACTACATTTCCTTTCAAAAATGGTGCCACACGTATATATCTGAACAAGATTTATGGTCGAATTTTTGTACACAGGATAAAAAAAAAATAAAAAAATAAACATCTTAGTAAAACCAATAAATTCTTCGCTACACTTAGAATCTAAAATGTGCATACATCAGATTTTTCTGTTTTGAAACACACTAAAATTCAGTAAAACTATATAGGTACGCATTAATTATACTTATAGTATCAATGATATAAGTAATTATTTATTGTTTGATGCATAAGCATTGAATTTTTGCAATTTTAAATATGTCACCATTTAAGAGTTGAACTTTAGAAATCTTGATTCGAGGTAAAATCTTTTTACCTGCAAAATACTCAATACATACGATTACGCACCAAATGTAAATTGATTTAAATTTATTTAATTTCCCTGATTGTTCTAATTTCTTGAGAAGGTGTATAAGGGTAGACTAGATTAGGTTCGTTTGTTCCTCCTTTATATAATTTAATGTATGATAATAAATAATGAAATAAAAGGTCAGGTTATGTTAAAAACTTGTCACATTATGATCAACAAGTACCTATATTTGATTTAAAATTTTGTTAGTTCACCGAAATTGATTCGACGCTCCACTTTTTAAGTGCCTACTTTATATTCCTCATATAGCTATTTGCAGCGGCGTATTTAAGCGGAGAGATCAGGGAGACATATATCCCCCCTTGACATTATTTTAGGAGTTTTAATAATAATATTTCAATGTAAATTTTAGAGCAGATAAGTTTTAGCTTAGGTTTCTATGCTCATTATACAATCTATGTAACAAAATATTTTAAAATTCAATATCTCCCTCCTTGGAAAAATCCTAAATACACCCCTGGCTATATGTATAACCGGCAACTAAAATACATAGACTCACCTTTTTCTGTCTCAAATTTCTTATAAAATCTTATTATTCATACCTAAACTTTGTTTGGTGCATAATCGATTTGCGATTTTTACAGGTTCATAAAGTTCACAATAGTGTTGCACTGATCTGTTTGTGAATGAGAATTGATACCTTAGATTGTAATTTGTAGCATTTTTAATGCAATATTAAGTGAGTTGGAAGCGACGATTTTCTGTCTTTGTCTTACACACGTGAAATACATGAATTAATACATATTTCATTTCCAACGTACCAATTGATCTAACGAAGCTATAAGAATTCTGAAAGCAGATTTAAATTTGTCGTGAAGTCTACTTGAGATCAACTTCACCAAATTTTTATTTTTGTTTTTGATTTCTCAAAAAATTTAAATATTTCATTTTTTCAATTACTATTTTTTTAGTATGGCTTTTTTAGAATTTAAAAAGTGAAAAAGTCGATCTCACGTAGACTTCATGACAAATTCAAATCTTTTTCCAGAATTATAATCGCTTTACTAGATCAAACGGTGCGTTGGAATTAGAACACGTCTAAATCCCTATATCTCACATGTGTAAGGCAAAGACAGAAACTCGTCGTTTCCAATGCCCTTAACATATTATGCTAATTACAATTTTCATACATTTAATTTTTGTTCATACAATTTAATATACGACCAATTAATTAAATGGGAAATAATAAGTAATTAATATTATACATAAGTAACCTTTATTTACCAATAATTGATTTAAATTTTAATGTTACCTAACAATAATTAAATTTATCAAATTTTCAGGAGTGAATTTTAAAATACATACTGAGCAACATGCCTAGACGCAAACAACGTAAGTACCTACCTGTTTATTTACAATGTATAATTTGTTATTATACTTCTAAAAGTAAAGAAAGTATAAGATACTTTTGTACTATTAACGTATTCAATTACTTATTTAAATACATTTAATATTTAGTAAACATTTCATTTCATGACTAAGTAAAGTATAATTTACATAATTAAACAGCCAAATTTCCTTTTAATGAATGTATAATATACATTTAAATGTTTTTCATAATTTATTAATAGTTTTTTTTGGGCTATAGAAAGAAAAACAGCAAATGTAAATTCATATGACATAATATTCAAGGTGTAACAAGACTATTTGAAAAATAGTCCAGTTACACCCTGTATACTTAAGAGACAAAATGCAGTTTGAATAATTATATTGATTTCTAAAATACCAATGCTTAGTTCAGATACATTAATTAGTGAGTTTAAACAATTTATATCATAATTTAAATACGTTTTTCTGAATACTCACAAATTAAGAACCATTTACTTTTACGATTTAATTTTTCTTAGATTTTGAGCGTAGATTCGATAGCGAAAAATCGATTGGTTTTACTATGTGTGCTTTTTTTTTTTTTTTTGGCTAAACAACTTTTCGAAAAAAAAATCTTGCTTCGATATATAGTACCTTTATGAAAGCAATTTTTTTTTCATTGCCTGTTTGTGCATTATAGAGGTAATTCTTTAATTTTCAAAGGGGTTTTAAATAATTCGGAAAAACCCGAAAGAAAATTATAGGTAAAACGGTAAATATTTATTGTGCACCACAGCGTTACCAATTTCATTGTTTTTATTTTTGCAACTTACGTTTTCCACCAGAAATATTGATTTGATAGAAAAATAATCTTTTTTGTTACATTTTTAAACTAGTTGCTAAGTAAAAAATTAGTTATTTAATTTTCTCTGTGGTTTTATTAATTATTGGGGAAACCGGGAAAAAACTGACAAATGTATGGGGTTAAGATTTAATTATTTTAAAATTTAAATGTTTTCCGTTTTCTAACAGAAAAAATTGCTCCAATAGAAAAATCAACAAAAAATCTTTTTTGACCAACAGGTAGTTGGTAGCAGGTATATATAGCCACTGTTGTAGGTAAGTTACTTACAACAGTGGCCACATCCATCCCTAGTGTCAACTCTTTTTTTTAAATTTTTTTTTCTCTCTGTAAACAACTTTTATAAATAAAATCTTGCTTCATTATACAGAATGTATTTCTTTTTCTGAAGGAAAATTTCTAGTTGGTGTATTGAAGCGGTATTTTTTGATATTTTAAGAGATTTTAAAATAATTGAGAGAATACCAGAAATGAAATTAAAGGTAAAACGCAACTCTTTACGACGCACCACGGCGTTACCGATTTCATTTTTAATTTTTAGTTTTTAATTTTTTTTTTTTTTTAATTTTCAAACTATGTATTCTACCAGAAATAAAGCTTAAATCAAAAAATTCCACAAGTCCTTTTCTGTTGAATTGTAGATCTAGTTGCTAATGAAGAAATCGTTTTTTAATTTTTCAAATAGTTTTCATAATAATTGGAAAAACCGGAAAAAGATGAAAAATGAAAAACGAATTATTTTAAATTTGTACTCATTATGTTTTCTACCAGAAATATTGCTCCTATAGAAAAACTACGAGAGACCTTATATGTCCCTTTTTTATTGTGGGAGATACTTTAAAGGAATCATTTTTCGATTTTCCCAAGAATTTTCCTAACAAATGTGAAAACCCGGGAAAAACACGAGAAAAACGCAGGTTATATAATAACAAATATTATTAAAAAAAATACAGAATATCTATTTAATTATTTTACTAAAATATGACATATGTATTTTCGGCTAAGCATCACTATCAACTGAACTGCGCTTAGAATCGTTTTTCGTTATCAATGGTTTATCGTTGCTTACAGTTATATATTAAATTACCTTTAACAGTGGCTGCACCCGACCCCATTATCCTAGACATCATTTTTTTTGTTTTTGTTTTTTAAGAGTTAAAATCAAACTTTGACGAAAATCATAAATAAATGAAATTTTTTCTCCCTTTAAAATATGTATAACAGAAGTTCACTCCAACTCGCATCACTATCAACTGTACTGCGCTCAGAATCGTTTTTTCGTTAACTATGGTTTATCGTTGCTTGTACGTAAATTAAATAACTGTATATACTCTACCCTATGCTACCTTTCTTTTCCCACCTACAACATTGGTGCACCCGTCCCCAGTATCAGCTTTTTTTTTTTTAATGTTTTTATAGAATATATTCAACAATTTCCTACAGACATAAATCCTATTGATTTTTAATATTAATATTTTAAGCGTCTTTATACTATTTCATGACGAATATCGAAAAATTGAAAAATAATATTTATAAATACGAGCATAATAAGTTTTAGCAAAACTTCAATTTCTATGTAAAAAATCATAAAATATTACCTTAATTTTATACACATAGCTTTATATAAGCTTCAAAAAAAGAGTGTAATCTTTTTTCATAGTCATGATGATACAGGGTGATTTTTTTATCATTGTGGAGTCGGTTAAGGTTTATTTTAAAACCATTTTTAATTGTTTACTCTTACACAATATACCATAAATAAGGATATACTTTTGTTTTTCTCAAATAGAAACCCCCCTTTTGAACATAGATTTGAATAGAAAATATTTTTTTTAGAAATTTTGATATGTATTGATAACAATATCAGATTTACTGTTTATGAGTTATAACATTTTAAAATTTTGACTGGAGTAATATAGAGAAGGATAATAAATTACATATCTATTTTTAAATTATAAATTCTATACTTTCCCGGTCTAAACTTTAAACGATAAATTTGATATTAGTGTTATGCATACCGAAATTTCTAAAAAGATATTTTCTATTCTAATCTATGTTCAAAAAGAGATGTTCCTATTTGAAAAGCAAAATCATGTACTTATATAAGGTATATGGAGAAGAGGTAAAAAATTTAAATATTTTCAAAATAAAGCTTAACTGATTCCACAATGATTAAATAAACAGAAACCAAATTTACTTAAAATCTTCCGAGAAAATTGCTGGATTATGATAAAAAAAAAGACAGACATTCTTTTCACGATGGGTGGGCCACTGTTGTATAAGTGAAAAGTTGGGAAGGCAGAAAGGAATTTTAATATACATCTGTACGAAATTATTGATTATTGTTAACGAAAAACGATTCTAAGCAGAGTTTGGTTTATAGTGTCGCTTTGTCAAAAATATATATGTCATTATACATATACATATACATTATATATTTTCTTCAATATATTTTTAACATTGTACTTATTTTCTCGTTTTTTCCACCGATTTTTTTCGGCTATTCCCATTTATTGGGAATATTCCTGGGAAAATAAAAAAATGACCTCCCTAGATTACCGCCCTAGTCAAATGTCCAGAAAAAGTGCTATAGTTGAAAATCGGATCAGAATAATAAAAAAGTTGTTCGCATAAAAAAATAAATAAAAATAAACTTCATTGTAAAATCAATACTAAAAAATTAAAAAAGTCACTTTATACCTATATATATCTACTTTATGTAAACAAAGTGTACACCATCTGATCATTTTTTAACACATTCCTATGCCCTTTTCGATACCGATTTCAAAAGTATTTTCCAATCCTCTTAAAGTGTTAAAGTTGTTATATGTGCCAAGTAAATATTACTATTGTACCAACTTACTTTTTATCAAGTTCGAATTTTACACCATGTGTGTATCGTAATAAGATATTATTTAAAAGACATATGTGAAGCAGCGATCAAAATTATATTAGTCGAATTCGTAGACTGCTTGAATCTTTTTCGAAAAAAAAAAAAAAAAAATCAAAACTGATTTCCTAATAAAGGTAAGCGGATTTTAGAATTATATGCATTGTAAATTATACGCAAATGCGTCCACTAATCCGAAGCGGACGGATCACACGTATCGGCCCGTCGGTAATATCGGCGCGATTTTCCGGAGAGTCAACTTTTCCGACGCGTACCGATAACGTCATACGATTGCAAAATAGCCGTCCCGTCGGCAATCCGATTGCTTTACGGACACGGCAAACGCACTACTAAAAATTAATCCATTTTTTATTATCCGACCGATACGAACATGTGAACGCTTTATCTTTACCTTTATTCGACGTGATGTTTCATTGCAATTTTAAAAGTAATTTGTATTTAAGTTCCGAGCGAATGCATGTAGGCCGTATAGTCATCATAGTCAGTAACGCAACTATAGGGTGGCTGGGAGGATTTAATACCCCCGAAATATGTGTGTGAGTTTTGCACGAATTCTACGTAGTATATAATTGTACCAATTTGAAACATAATGTTGTAGCAACGTGTGTAAATAAGTGATAACAATTAATAAACGGCGTGGTTATAACTA
This sequence comes from Cinara cedri, assembly GCA_902439185.1. NCBI lineage: Eukaryota > Metazoa > Arthropoda > Insecta > Hemiptera > Aphididae > Cinara > Cinara cedri. The sequence continues at coordinate 550,041 of CABPRJ010000030.1, forward strand.
CAAATCAGGTACAAGTCAAATATAATAACACTATCATTGTGTCATTAACTCAATGGTCTATGGTTATAACTTATTACAAACATGTTTAGCGTTTAGTTTTATGTTACAGGCGTAGTTTTGTTATTAATAAAGATATCGGAATAACCAGATATTATAAATTATATGTTATCAATTAAATGTTTCATTATTAATTTTAAATTTTCGCAACTTATTAGGTGTAAATTGTTTATAACTACCATTACAAATTAAAAATTGTACTTAAAATGAACGAGAAAAAAAATTAAAGTTTTTTTTATCGTTTCTCAAAAAAAAAAAAAAAACAAACAAAAACATTATTTTACTATGATTTATGAGTAAAGTATATTTAAATACGTAATTAATATAAGTCTAAATTATTTTCTAATATGCATCGTCTATAAATTAAAATTAAACAATTTAAAAATTTCACTCGAAAACTTAACTTAACCTTACCCTCCTCCATCCCACCAAACACTATCCAAAATTAAATTTTTAATATTTTAAAAATAAACTATCGATACAAAAGTTTATAAGTTTATACCTATGTTGAAAGTATATACAGGAATATTAAGGATTGAATAAATCACCGCTTATTAATGAAACTTAATTATATTTATTTTTCTGTTATTAAATAAATAATAGAATTTTGCTAAAAATAAGCTAATAGTAGCTTTCCAGAAGGTCACTATACTCATTTTTTTTGCCCACAGTATGGATTTTCTGGGATTATTAAATTATAAATCCTAAATTATAAGATTATAATGGTTTCGCAGTCAGCTATGAAGTGTTTATAGAAGCCGCGTGCTTCTTCATCGACAGTTCTAATAGCAATAACGTTATGAAGAGTTAAGTTTGAGACATATGGTAGCGTCAGTAGTAGATCCAGAGGACGGTGGAGGCGATTGTCTTCCCGTCCATTATCCAATGTACCCTTAGTTTTAATATACTCTTACCTTGATTCATCATAAATAATAACTATGTGCCTTATACGATTTTTCAAAATCGCCCCCTTCCCCGTTATCTTGTCTTGGATTCGCCCCTGGATGAAATATTGAAGAACCGTCGCATCGAAATTTTTTAGTCTGCTAAAATTATTTTTATATTAGACTTGTTCGCCGTGCCCCAAAGCTTTAAAGTCCATGAATCCAGATAAGCTCTAAAAATGATTTGTATACGAATAATTTTTTTTTTTAATAAGTATAATTGTTTTCAATTAGAAGAGGTCTAAGCATACTAATTTAAATGTTAATTTATGCGTAGTAATAACATAACTTTAATAATACTAACAAATGTATAGTAATGGCTAGACTAGTAATTTATTGGCTCACATTGGAGTAGTCACCGGTGTTTGTCTGATGTGTTTGCGCCAGCCCTTAAGTTGATTTAACGTTTATTTGACGTATATTTATTGGAATTTTTCGTTACTGCACCAGGGTCTGAGATTTTGTCACCACGCCACTGTTAGCCCATATAATGAAAATAATTCCTATATAGTATGTACGCCACTGACAATTTTGCATATTATATTATGTTTCGCGAATACTATTCTGGAGACAACTAGTTTAAGGAATTACCTAATTAAGAGGTTAATGAACAAATGTTTTACAATATCCTATAAAACGCCATTCGTAACCAATTTTTGATCAAGCGTAAAAAACATACATATAATATAGGTATACATATTTTTTTTTACCGATCGACACTATTTTCAATCTTCGTAATTGCAAAACAAAAACATATCTTTGGACTTGATTGAGTTCTATTCATTTTAAGGCACATTCAAAATCGCTTTTCAAACGCAATGATTAAACATTACGTATTTTTTTTTTTTTTTAATATATTAAAATAATAGGTAGTTCAATTTTATCTAAGGTTCAAGCAAAATTTTAAGTAACTTATTGTGCGAACATTTTTCTTTGTTTAGTTTTATAATCACAAACAATATTGGGCAATATAACTATAAGGGATAATAAAAATATGGAAAGTTTTTATTTATTTGTTATATTTTGATAGCTTTTGGTCGATTAGATACAATAGTAGCTTGATAAGAATTATGTAAGCATAATAATGAGTATACAATCATATAGACCATTTAACTGATCTCAGCTAAATGTCTTTATTATTATTAATAAAATATTACTGAAACTATACAATATATTATACTGTGTACATTCATAACCGTTGGTAAAAATATACAATACCACAGAAACTTGGCAATAGAGTTTTTAATTTATTATATCATGAATTATCGTATTTAGCCAGTACTGTAGCCATGACAATTTCTTGGCGGTCGAATCTTTGCTAAAATTCGTAATTTTTCATGTGATATAACTTATCAAAGAAGTCACCACTTCATAGTTCTAAAACTGAACGTTTTAGATTTAGATTAATGTGTTAAACGTTGATATATTAAACTATTATGCAATTAATCTTTTAAGACTTTTCGCGATCTTAAAAGTAGGTAGATTCGTTATATATATATATAAAATTCCATACGGTTAAACAATACTATTCGTATTGCCTTATAATTATAATACAGTAAAAAAATAAAAAATAAAATAATAATTTAGGTTCGATATGGTTAGGTTTGGTTTTCATTTTTAATTCTAAATTATATATATGTAAAATCGATACGTGTGTATTATTTGTATTTCATAGGTATCGATATTTTTGGATTTCTGACAAAGTTTTGTAGTCTAATTCTAAATTTGAATGTGCTTACATAGAGACCGAAATAATAATGACAAATCATTCTTTTATAACATAACTACTTATAATTAAACCATTACATGTGAACCGAATCCAAAAATGTTTTTCCATTATTTTAATCATTTTTAATAGTATTTACTATTTAAAAACTGTATTCCATAACTTTTATATGAAAACATTTTCACATAGGTATACAAATTTCTTATTTTCAATAAACATGATTTGGTAAAAAATAACAATAATATACTTATCTATATTTTTTTGAAATTTAAGTTCGCGTTGTTTATCACGATAGCCTGTAAACAAAAATATACTAATAATATATCTATTATTATACATATTTAATGTAATAGAATACCTACCTGTAATAAAATACCTTCATATTCCGAAATTTTAAATCTGAAATCAATATAGGTAGCTAACATTAAATATTAATAAAATATTCTGTGGTATTTATGTATCAATACTTGTAGAAAAAGTTAAATTAAAATTGAAGATGAAAATTTTATGAAAAATTAATAACCTCAAAATATTTTATAACCGTTAAATTACAATCGTGTGTTTTACAAATGTCCAAATAAAATATTGGTGTATTTAAAAATTCAAAATTTAAAAAAAAAAACAGCTAATAGTGCTCTTGGAGGTATCTCTATTGAAGGTAGGAAGTTGGGAATGTAGACATACACAGAGCAATTATTTCTTAACAGTAAAACATTGCTAACGAAATACAATTCTGAACGGCGTTCAGTTAAATATGTTTTCAAATATTTTGATTTTAAACATTTAAATGTAAATACAAATGCTTATCAAAAAACTACTACATCACGTCTTAAATTTTTTTAAACATAAAGCATTACTTATGATGAACTTCGTCTTAAATTATTTAAATATTTGTACTCGATCAAAACAATATTATTCTCATAAAACCGAATAAAAACGAAAAATAAAACTCAAATGCCAAAAATAGCTCAAAAGTCTACAATGGGCTAATATAAGTATTCTGTGAACATTTCAAGTCTATACGATTATGTTTAACCGAATTTTAATAAAAAAACAAAATCGAAAGTAAATTTTCGTAAACTTTCCCGTTTTCCTATATTTTTTGAGGGATTTTTCCATTTATTGAGAAAATTATAAAGAAAATTAAAAAACAACCTCTTTGATACGCCAACTAGATCCCGAATAAAAGCTCTAGTCTTTAATTTATTGAAACAAGATTTTCAGTAGAAAAATTGTCTACAGAAAGAAAATTTTTTTTAAAAAATGAACCTACAATAAAACTAATATATTTCTGGCTAGTTTCAGAATAAAAAATTAAATCTAAACTAATTATAGTTGTTTGAAAATTCAATTTATTTTTCTATCCATATAAAGAGTATTTATTTATATATTTCATTGAAAAAAGTTGAACGTTATATTTAATTATATTATTTATACAAAAGTATTATACACACTTATGACTTATTATAGTTGTATTGTCAAATCTTTAGTAGGTAGGTAGGTATAAACGTTTTAGTCTTTAGGGTGGGTTTCTAAAAAATTATTAAAATACAGCTGCTACAACATAATTGGTCTTAAATAATATACAAATTGCTAATTTTTGTTGGTGTTTAATATTAAATTCATTATTGTATTTGTACAAAATAATTGTATTTGATTATACAAAGATATGAGGGATTTTTTATAAGTTTTCCTTTTAATATCATTTATTTAGATGCATACTGTGTAGTCAAAAAAAACTATGATAAGTATTTAAAATATAAGAATTCTCAATACTTATTGAACAGGTATTAACAAATGGAAATAAATAAATTAAATAACAAAAAAATCATTATAGGCTGATTTTTTTCTAGAACTTTCTATTTAATAATTTTAATATTATTAGTTCTTTGCAGTTTGAATATAAAATAAGACAGAATATATTAAATAAAGTATATAGATATTAGATAACTTTATGTATAGATATAGTATATAGATACCTAAATTTATATCTTTAGTCCCAAAGAAAAAGGGCTTAAGTCAATTTTATAGAAAAAAAATTATTTAGAAAATATAATGGAAATCATAAAATGTATCTTAAATGGAGAAAATTATTTTTAAAAAATGTAAAAATCGACTTAAGCCCTACTTTCTTGAAACCAAATTAATAACAAGTTCGCACAATAATTATAGTAATTATTTAGCATAAATTAATTTACTTTTTTATTTTTTATTATAGCTTATGTGTCGGAACTCAATTCAATATTAGCAAAAAAAGGAGCAGTAAGTATACAGTATTATTTACATAAATATAGTCTAGTAGACGCAGTGATATTGTTTAAACAAACTGTTAAATAAATAAAAAGTTAATAAACATTTATTTAATAAGTCGAAAAAAAAACAAAAATATTAAAAAATATGTAGGTAGTTACTCGAATATCTTGATATAATTATAATTTATAATAACGTGTCATTTTTTTAAAAAATTATAATGCGTTGAGACTTACCTATAATTAACTAACTAGTTTATTGTTTTTTTATGGTACCTAACTATTAAATAGTATATATCAACATTATAAATAATAAAATCTTTCGTTCCAATTGTAATTTGGTATGTACCTATTATATGATTATACGTAGTTAATAAGTAATCAAATAGGATTTGTAAATTTATAAAAATAGATCAGTTTTAAATTGTAACGTGTCCTTCGATTTCATTCTTAAAAACATATCGTTTTTTTTTTTTATAAATACAAAAGAAACCACAATGTGGCTTGTATTTTTTCAAACTCATCGGCTGCGTCTACGTTATTTGGCACAGTTACAACTTCTAGCACCATTGGATATGAGGGTTTGGGCCATTAAAATTTTAACATTTCGGTTCGATTCGTGCTGTGTCGGTTAGTGCCTTGTGCCAGAGGTGGAAATTAACTTGAAAGAACATTCTAACGTATTATTACCACAGAAATATATAAACAGTCTGTTCCGACGCGAGTAACTGTTCGCATCATTATACATCCAAACGCGTCCGCGCTTCGCGTACACAATATATCAATTATAATGGTTTTTCACTGATGATTTTTATAATATCATGAAATTAACATGTCAACGTACTGTCGTATTACTGGCAAGAGCCGAGGTTTACCAAAACCTAACTATTTTCCATTGCTTCCACCAATCTCTCCAGCGGATGCAAAACGATTTTGCCGGATAACCGGAAAGTCATATGGATTACCAGCACATCATTATATACCAGTATTAGTTGGACGAAAAAAAACAAAATCTGATCAAAAACATGTAATGATTAATGGATATCGGTATGTATTTCCAATAATAGACGGATGCTCTGAGTTATCTGAGGTATTAAAAGCGAAGTATACAGACGATCGGAGATATGTGTACGCGGTGGATAAGCGTAGATGCAGTCTTGTTTTTCCAACTAGTTTAGAGAATGCAGTAAGAGATGGAGATGTAAAAGATGTAATGATGTCGGAAACTAACGACACTGTACTTCTTACACTACGTAAAGGTAAAACTGTTGAGTTGGAAATCAAAGAAATAGAAGTGACTGGAGTGACATTAATAGAAGGTGAAGGGTTTCGGAACAGGCCCAAAAAGAAAAAAATCTTTAAAGAAGATTGGAGAAGAAAAATATTCGAAGATAAAGAAAAGGAAAGTGATGCGGAATTAGAACAGGAAGAACTTATATCAAAACGTATAACATTTTCAGCCGGTCAAGGAAAAAAAATCGAATCTAATGAATCTATTCCAACTATTATGAATGTAAAATCGTTGAGCATTTCAAACATAAAAAATATAGTTAAACCAATTGCACAAAATATAATACTCGGGGATTCTGAAAATTTAAAACTTGAAGATAATGTATTACCCACTCCAATCTCAATTGAACCAAATATTATCGATCTCAATTCTGCATTTCCTGGAGTGGTGCATCAAACTTTTCTTAATGAAACCGATCTTATTAAATTACCTATGGTTCCAATAATATCACCAATAAATCCATTGATTAAAAATTTTAATAATCTTCCAATCGTTTTGCCTGACCCCGAGTCATGTTTAATAGATGAAATATTAACCGAAGACAATATAGATAAATTATTAACCATTGACGAAATTAGTTTATTAATAGAAAATATTAAATTAGGTACTCAAAAAATAATTTCTACGAGTCAAGGAACTACTAAAATATTCAAATTAGATATAATGAACACTGAAAAGTATGTTCCTGGACAATATATAAAAACGCCTGACGGTGAAAATTTTATACCTGGTCAAATTATTGATACAGCTAATGGTAAAATTTTTGTCCACGGGATTATGGTTCGAACATCAGACGGACCAAAATTTCTTCCTGGACAAATTATTGAAGATTCTGGAAAATCCATATTTATTGCTGGACAAAATATTGTAACAAGAGAAGGAGAATCATTTGTTCCAGGGCAAACAATTACAATTGAAGGTGAGACAAAATTTGTACCAGGACAAACAGTAATTACTCCTGAAGGTATGGGTTTTGTTGCTGGTCAAACAATTAACTGTGGTGAAGAATCAAATTTTATTCCTGGACAAACAATAATGACTATTCATGGACCACAATTTGTTCCTGGGCAGTTTTGGAATGGTGAAAACGCCGAGTTTACTCCAGGGCAAAGTATTTTAAAAAAAAGCGGTGATTGGGAATTTATACCTGGTATTTGTGTTGGATCTTCTTTTGTACCAGGGTTAACAATTGTTGAAGAAGATAAAAAAGAATTCGTCCCGGGAAGAATAGTTGAATGTAATAACGGCACTTCTTTTATACCCGGTATAACCACATTAGATGATAATGGTAATACAAGATTTGTATCTGGGATAAGTATCGAAACAGACCAAGGTTTAAAATTTGTGTCCGGAAACATTTTAACAGATAATTGTGGTAACAAACAGTTTATTTTGGGACATATATCAAATTCAGAAAATGGCGAAACAAACTTTGTAAAAGCAAAATCATTACAAGAAGCAATTTGTTCTGACGAAGTACAATCTGGAATTTTAACCAATGAATCATTTTATCCTAAAGGCGAGAAATCTGATGAAGTTTTTGGACACATGGTACAAACAGCTTATGGAGTAGAATTTTATCCTGGTGATCAAATAGGTTTACCAGCTGGTAAAATAGTTTCAGGGAAATTAATACGAAACAATGGTATAAGATTTGTTCCAGGTGTTGTAGTTGATGATAAATTTATCCCTGGGCAAATAGTGGTGACAGACAGAGGAGAACAATTTGTACCAGGACAAGTTATTGAAACTCAAACGGGTCCTAAATTTGTGCCTGGTCAAGTCGTAGAAACAGAAGCTGGTTCAAAATTTGTGCCCGGTCAAACTATAGAAACCAAGGATGGAATAAAATTTGTCCCTGGACAAATAGTAGAAACAAAAGCTGGTCCAACTTTTATACCAGGTCAGATTATTTTTACAGAAGAAGAAGGATCTAGATTTGTACCCGGGCAAGTTGTAGATACAGTAGAGGGTCCAAGATTTGTACCAGGAAGAGTGATAGAAACTGGTGATCACGTAACTTTTGTACCGGGCCAAGTAGTAGAAACTACAGAAGGTTTAAAATTTGTTGCCCCAGATCTTCAAGATGCAGACGATGGTGGATGTGAATTCAGTGTCCAAGGATTTGAAGTGTCTCCAGAAGAACTTAAAGTTATTCAACCAAGTTTTCCACAAACTTCGTACTATACACAAAATGGCAAAATGTCACTAGATTCTAAAATGTTAGAACAATTATCATTTGCAGGAATGAGTATTGGAAGACAAGTTCCAAGCGAACTTCCAGAAGTCGATGTAAGCACACTACCTTCAATGGAAGTAGCTTATGATGTAGGAGAAAAACTAGAACTCAATAATGACAATACAATTAAACTAGCCCATATAATTAATCGATTATGTAAGCTTGATTTAAAAAATACATATTTTGGATCACCATTAGTACAAAATTTAATAAAAAAATTGCCACCGATAAAATCAAATGAAAATGTTGCTGAAGTCATTGAAAATATACTTACAACTATTAAATCAAGTCCTATCACAGCTTTAAATGAAATATATGCCGTAATATTCGATGATGGTTTTGTTACGGATTTAAAAAACCCAAATAAAGTCAACATTTTGAAAGGAATTATAAACAGCTCTGAACTTGAATCTAAATATATTGCAGAAGCATTCAGTGAGATTCTTAACGATTCAGAAGACTCTAAATTACGTTTGGCATTTGAACATATCGCAGAAGAAAATATAGAATTACTAAAAGAAGTAAAATTGAAAATAAACATGGAAAAAGTAAACAGTGAAAAAGAAGCTATTGAAGCATTGCAGTGGGCAATTGTTAATGTAATCAACAAAAATAGTGAAATAACTGTTAACCAAATGTTAAAAGACAATAAAAGCGAACAATTCAATCGTTTATTATCTGATGCGGTAGGTCTCGCTAAAGCTCTAGGGCTAAAAGAAGTAGCTTCAGTGCTTATGGACGTTCTCGATGACCGAAGATCAGCTGATATCTTAGCATCAGATAAAGTAACAATAGAAATATTAAGACGATTAACTGTAATGAGAAAATTGGCAGAAAGACGACCCGAGTTTAGTGAAACGTTAAATGAAATGTCTGCGGACCCAATCGAAGCTAGATTAGACCCAAAATTACGAGAACTAGTTAGAGAAAGTGGAGTTTTATTACTACCTCCCGAAACAAACGTTGAAACATCTTTTGATGTGCCTGTTGAATTATTTAGTTCTGGAAATAGTTTAGCTATGGAAGATTTTATGGTAAAATCAAGAAAAATGGGGATTTTACTTATAATCAAAAATGGTCTTCAAGCTGTAGTACCGCGAGAAGCAGCTAGATTAGTTTTAACTGGAGAAGTACCTTACACTGTTTTGGACGAAAGTGGTATTCATAGATTTAAACCTATGAATGTACTAGATGCTTTAAATCTTCGTACCAAAAGTTCAGGAAGATATTCAATGTATAATTGTGCTGTTCATAAAACATTAACTGAAGATGAAGGAACTATTACTCGCGGTAGTTCAATTAGTCTAGATGATAAACAATTAACAATTGAAGAGGTTAACCATTTAATTTAACATTTAATAAATTACCGATTACTTATTAAATAAAAATTATACAATTTAAAGGATTTCAATTAACTTCAGTATTATTTTTACAGGGCGGCGGCGAGGAATACGAAGTCCTTCAAGATTATGAGACAGAACCAGTTGACGGTGCGGAAGAAGAAGATGATTTAATTTTGGAACCGGGTGACAGAGTTGTTATATTAAAACAATCTAAAGATGATCCATCAATGTAAGTTAGTTTGTAAAAAATCATATTTTACAGTTACTAGCTAACTAGTAATTACTAAAGTTAGGTACACAAATTAAAACTTAATAAACCATATTATAATAGTATAGTGCATTGTAGAAATAAATATGTTCTTAATTTAAATTTATTTATTTAAATTAATATTATATACTCTAAAATAAATTACAAAGTTAATTTATTGACTACCTATTATACAAATATAATAATATACATAAATATATATATATATATGTATATAAATTTATTATGTTAAATAATAATTTAATTTACTTGTGGGTCTTTAAATAAAAATTAACTCCTGAATTTACTATCATTGATAAAAAATGAACCGATGATTTTGTTGGCAAGTACTTATTATCCACAGACATAACAAATTGAGTTTATTTATTTGAAGTTGAGTGACTTGAGGCCGAATGAACCGCCTATAATTAGAGCATTTCTGGCAGCAATTTTTAAACTGTCAAATCATGATTGGTCTACTGAAAACTGTTATTGTGAAGGCCAATGTTGTTTTGTATGCAGGGACTTTAAGCGTTCTTTACGTATAATCTGTTATCAGGGGCGACGAGGTTAAACGAAATTTACTGTTGGACAATGCAGCGGCCAAGCATAAAATGTCAGTACGACCAAATAAAGTACATCCAACCAAACACAAATCCCTGGATACGGACGGGTAAAAAATGTCCATTAATTGAAATCGCTGACTTATGGTGCTTTTTGTTTCGCTTGTTGCTGCTTATTATACTTAGTAAATAGAATATGATTTTTTGCTTTATTAAACTGATGTAGTATTTGAAATATAAATTAGTTTTGTATTTTACATATTTGTTTCATTTATATATATTCAAATTATCTATTTAGAAATAATTACCTACAAAAAATAGAAAATCTTTGATTTGGTAAATTTGTCTAACACTTGTTGAATTATTTTAAATTAAACATTTGTATTTATTTATTGTATTTAAGTACATTTTAACTTGTTAGTACCTATTTATTGGAATTAGAAAAAGAAAAATATTTTTTTATACAATTTAAGAGGTATGTGGTTCATAGAATTATAACAGTTTTATTAGTATAAGGGGGCTGATAAGAAAAATGTTGATGTGGTGTCTTGTTTTTTAAACGTAATATATTACTAAAAGCTATTATACATCAATTTAAACGCTTAACAGACCATCTATAACACAAAATATTGTAGAAAATGATTTCTTCCGAATGTTAACTATTTTGTACCTATTTTAAATTCAATTTAGTTATTATAGTTTGTAAATTAAATTAATTTGTAATGTTTTTTTAGAAATATTTGGAAAATAACTATAGAAAATACCATTAAATTATGTTTAAAATGTTAGATATTATTTTTAAAATATTAAGACATTGTTAAAATTTCATAATAATGAATAAGGAATTAAAATACTATATTATAAAATGAAAGAGAAATGTGAATATATTATATGATATTAATTATATAAGAAATATGTATTAAATTGTAAATTATGACAATAGTTATAACTTTTATAATTTAATATATGATCAAATATTTCTTTAAGTAATTTTTAATATTTTGATTAATGTTTTTTCATGTCAATTAAATTATAAATGGCAGTGTTAATTTTTTCACCCCAAAAATTCAATTTATTTGAATAAAAGTAGAAAGTATATTGTAAACTAAATTACAAAATATTAATATATCACCAATAGAGTAATATAAATATTATTCAAATATTTTTGTAACAATAAAAATGAAAATATTTTTTTGTTCAAAAAATCAACTTTTAATATTTAGCCACATTATTTTTTTTTGTTAAATAGGTAGATATTATTTTCAAACCCATTTGACTAAGTATTTAATTTAATTTAATTTATATAATAAATACTTATTGAACATTTATTTTGTTCTATAGATATCATGTGTATAAAATCTAAATAATGAATCAAAATAATATTATTTATTAATTTAACAATAAATTTATTATACTTAAAAAATATAATACATATTATATTATATTATATAAATTAAAATAAGCTATTTTATGCTTACTCAATTAAATTTAAAATACAAAGTAAAGGTGTATTTTATAATAAACTTGTTAAATTTTATTATTCACTAAATATACAACAGAAGAAATGTGTTAGAATAAAATTTCATAAAATAATAGGAAACTTAATAATTGAAACATCTAGTCTAAATTTTAATAAATAGGTAATAAATTAAAATACAGAGTTTTAGGATTTTCAACAATAGATAGAAATAATAAATTAGTGACAAGGATGGTTGAAATTTCCTAATTTTGTGATTAAATCATTAGTCCGGGATTATACTTCGAGAGTAAATATAATAAGGCGATTCAAAAGTTATACAACTGAGAATATGGATTCCTTAATGTGTAGGTAATTACTCATAAATATAAAATTTTTGAGTATTTATTCGCAGAGATTGCAGTAAGATATCCTCAAAAAATGCCATAATGGACTATATTGATCTCGATTGACGTACTTGTTCTTCGTCGAGAATTAATTTGAATATACCAACGTTTTATTTTGTTTTTTTTTTTTTTTAAATATCCTTTATCAGACCGATTAATACAGTACAGATTTTAAAATATCTATAATGCACCGTCTATTTGACCCTAGAGATACGATGTACAAATCAAAATATTTTAAAACTATTATTTTCTATATAATTTTAAATAATTGTACTAAAAAAATGTTAAATTATAAAACTGTCATTTCTAAACTAATCTCCTTTAGTACAATTCTATTTTGAGTAATGACCTTATTGTTATAGTTACAGTGTGCTATAGGTAACACCCGTTAAAGGTACCTAATGTTTATTTATATATTTTATGCGTGACTTTTGAATCACTATATATAATTAGAACGAATGTATTTTACAATATTATATCGACTTCGCCTACCTATATTTTGTGTGTAATTTTAACTTTCAGGGCTATGTTAGAACTTAACATTCTAAACAATTTCACTACTCATAGAATATACTTACCACTTACAATTTACAGAAATATAATTTGATATAAGCTTCCCATATCAATGTCTGAAAGTTTTTATTATTTTTTTTTTTTTATTGAACAAACAAATTCTTGGAAAATTAACAAAATAACTTAGAATAAAATTGATGCCTACCTATATTATTATGTAAAAATAAAAATAAAATATCTGTTTAGAAGAAAATAATAAAGGGTCAATTTAAAAAATAAAACTGGATTTGTTCCCCTAAGTAACTACTTAAAATACACACCTTGATTAGGTCAGGTGGTACCTATTATTATTTGTGTTTTTAATGAAATATATTTTGACATGAATATATCTATGTAAGGACGCATTTTTGTAAACCAATATTGTAAAATTTGTTTATTGTTTAATGTCAAGTACTGTACTAGAACTAGTTTACCTAGGTACCTGTACTGTTTAAAGGTAGATAGATATATAAAGTTCACATTTTGAATCATATTAAAAATAAAATAAAATACCGAAATAGAAATCAATTCGAATCAATATTTAATATTATTAGGTACATAGTTATTTCTATAATCTTCTTTCATTTAAAATACTTAATTTTTTTTTGTAGGTACTTTTTAAAATTATTTTAAATAACTAATACCATGATACCTAATAATATAATAATTTAAGCCAATAGTTTAAAAAAAAAATTTTGTTGAAATCAGGTCATTAAAATAGTAAAGTATATTCAGTGAATATATAAATTATATTATATCACATAATTATTTTTTATATTTACTATCTACTGTAAAATAAAACAGAAAGACATGCATAAATCGTTTGAAACCGCATTAGTGCATTATTATGTCCTTCAGACATCATAAATCATTTCAAGACTATATAATTATTTACATTCCTTGTACCAAACAAAATAAGTACCTACCATTGCATATTCTGTATATCTACGCATTCAATTGCTGTTGATATACTTGTAATAATATAATAAAGAAACAAAATTAACTGTATAATATAAAAAGATAAAACCTTAGAAAAAAAAGAAAACAAAGATTTAATTGTTTATAACGACCAAATGGACCATCGAATTTCTGTGTAATATACTTTTTATACATTTACTTACTCCATTGTACGCCCACCAAACAGAAATATTTAATAATATGTGTATATATATATTATAATCTTTAGGAGTTTTGCCAGTTTCCCAGCGTAATGTTTATCTAAAGTACACGAGGCATATAGGCAATATGCAATATAATGCATATACAAAAGTTGATTTAAAATTACATTTTTTTTTTTGTAAACAAAATGAATACAAAAATAAATACGTCCATTTTGATATTCTAAAAGATAAAATTATGAATTATAACTACTCCTACAATCGTGTTTTAATAATACTTTTATGACAGACTGAAAGTTCAATATACACAGTTAGTTAACTGTTTTTAATACATGTCTAAACACACATTTATGTTCAATAAACTTACACTTAAATACATAATAATATGTATCTATGTTATATTTGCAATAACATAATATGCTTTTCAATGTATTATATACTCACTAATAATTGTTTATAAACTACTTTTGCATAAGCTATTAATGAAGTATTGTCACTTATAGTTATATACCTAGTTACAATATTAATTATATTTGTCAATGTTAATGTTTGCAATTTTAATTTAGGTCATTGGTTCAAAGTCTTGAAGAGCCGACTAAAATGGGATATGTACCGAATAAGATTCTCAAAAAAATACCAGCTCCTGTCAGAGCGACCGCCGTAGTTCCTGCAGCGGGACAGACTCTATCCAAAAAGGATGCAAAATTTAATAGAGAGTAAGATTGAAAAATAAAAAAATAAGGTCTTATTTTAAAATGCTGGATAATTTGTATAATACCTTACTGGGTATCATCATAAATACCAATAGGTAACCTGTTTTCTTGATAGGGGAACAAAAAGTCTAAATCACGTTTTAAATTGTTGTATTCATTTTAAAATTGAAAATAAAATTATGTTTAAAATGTATTATATAAATAATAATTATTAAAATTGCACAAAGACTAAAAGTAAATGCTATAAATATAATGTAATTCTGGTGTACCCATATTATATAAACTAGGTACCTAATTGGTACTACCTATATATTAATATTGAAAGCAAATTATTAGATTAAAATTATTTAACAGTTATTAAATATTTAAAACATCCATTTAAAATGACTATTCATAAAATATAAATAAATACAATGTATTATTATACTGTAATAAGTATGAATTATTATTATCTAAATTTTATCAAATTATACTATTTTTATAAAAAAAAAAGTACCCACCAACCTAAGTAAAATAGTATATGAATTACAATTTTTTAATTATAATTGTAATATTGTATAATTATAACTATAATACTATTCTTACCTATCATGAATTCAGATATACCTGAGGTGTATCTTAATTCAAGCCACCTACTTATAATTTAATAATGGCGTTGATAAGTAAATTCAATTTGTAAACTTTTTTTACCACGACTTCAATTAAACATATTCTATATGTAGATAAGATATACAAGTTTATCAATGAACATTTTTTTTAAAATAACGTAAGAATTAAAAAACTAAGTAGGAACCTACTAAATGTTTAATGGTCTGAATTTAAAAATTAAATAACACAACACTATAACGTGTGGTTTGCAGTTCTCAATACAATTTATTCAAACTTTTTATTAGTTTTCAATCTATTATGTATAAATTATATACCTAATTAATAATATAGTTCAACAATTTTTCTTCTTCTCTTTCACTTTCAACTATTTGGGGTCAGCCACTATTGTTCTTAACTTCCACTTGACCCGATCACCTATGTCGCATACACCAGCTATCTTCATATCGTTTTGTCCTCAATTGCATCAAAACACCTCTTTTTTAGTCTTCCTCTCTACCTTTTTTCCCTTGCGCGATCGCGAACGCGGTAGGCGACCGCGGTCAACGAACGCGATCGACGAACTGAGATCGTGGCCACAGCGTCTTGGTTTATTCAGGACGATTCTACGTTGCGATCCAGAGATTTATATAATTTATATTTCATAATTAAATATAAATAATTTAACATTCAGTCGTACTCAATACTTCGAAGTGCCAAGTCCAGAAGTCCACGCGCACTGCTCGCTTAAAAAAATTATTAGTATGGATACATTAGATACAGACATTTTGAAAATTCTTTTACCAGAAGAAGATGATGATGAGGTTTTGCTCTAGTATCTGTCTGAAGGAAAAAAAGAACATGATCCACTATTTACAAAGAGAAATACCGATGGTTATCATGAAATATTTATCAACGGCCATCTGAAAAATAATGGAATAATGGAATTTTTTATAATAAACCGCAATCAGTCTGATTTTATTGTAAATCTAATAAGAGATGATTTAAAATCGTCTTCAACTTTATTAAACTTGGACCATTGCAGAACTTAAGTTTACCTTTGAACGACCGATGTCGACGAGTGGTCGATCATAAATGAGTACCTATCATATTAATGCATATTATTTGACAGAATGCGGCTTATGTCAATGTAGCACTTGGCCACTGTTCAGTTACAAAATAATAATTATAGATAACTAGATTTAAATTTAAATTTCAGTTTTTAATTACATATTATTAATTATTTTCCAAACAACTAGTCGTTCGCGCATCGAACAAATTTACATCATCGACCACGATCGTGCAAGGAAAACCAAGTATATTTAATTTGCATTGTATCAACAGTCGCGCGATCGGAGCACGCGATCTTAGATCTTGGTTGACGTTCGCGATTACGCAAGGGATAACGTACCTTTATCAAAATAAAGCAGTTGGTATCGACTTAATTTGTGTTAACTCTGTTAAATATTAAATATAGCTTACAAATTTACCGTGTGGGAATTTTATTTAATACCAATATCAAAAACAAGGCATTTAAATACAAATTTGATCAAAATTCAAACAAAATTTTAGGAAAATTATAAAATGTATAATTTATAATATTTCAAAATCTTCGATTTTTTTTCATGTACTGAAATAACAATAAACGAAAATTATATTAAGTACCCAGTCTCAGTACCTAGCTAACTGAATTTCAAAATTATAATAGATTCTTTTTAGAATTAGAAAATATTTCTTTTCAACGTTTTATTTGAAAATTTAAATAACAAACAGTTTTAAAGTTTTACATTGCCATTATTTTTTTCCATCCTTATTTTCGGGAACAAACAACTACATAATTTTGATTTTCAAATGAAATCCCATATTAAAAATTCCATAAACAGATGGATTTAAACTATTAAATTTAAATCGTTTTTGGTGTTGACATTTTTAATTTACGAGATATTTCACTTTTAAATTTGGGTAGGGAGAGAATAGCGAAGTACTATTAAAACTTTCAAAACACTATTAAAACATAAATAATTTAAATCGATCTATGTATAGAAAGTTTTAATAACGGTTGTCATTTGAAAATCAAAAGTACCTAGGTAGTCGTTTGTTTCCAAAAATAAAGGTGACAAAAAAAAAAATGGTAATATAGGTATAATTTTAGAGCTGTTTGTCAAAAACAATTGTTTTGAAAAAATGTCATTACTCTTCGAAATAATGAGTATTCAGCTAAAATTGAATCGTCCTGTATGTATATAAACACATATGTATAAATTTATAAACTATTAAATTATAACATTTAAATTAGGAGTTTCGTATTATGGCACATTACATTTTATATTTAAATACAGTGGATTTCGCTTAATGTGGGCACGTTGGCACCAATTACATTTGCCCACATTAAATGGTTACCTATTTCAACCGAATTATGAATTAGAATCAGTACCAGATTATAATGCCCATATTAAGAGACTGCCCGCATTAAACGGTGATCACATTAAGCGGAATCCACTATGTATTATAGTCATCATTATTATTTAAATTTTGCATTACTTATTTATCTAATAAAAACAATAAAATTGTGTAAAGAAGAATAAAATTTGATCTTAAAAAATGTTTTAGTTAAATATCAAAATTTAATTTAATTTATTTGTATAGTGTTGTGCTGGCAGAATTAGTAGAAACTGAGGAAGAATTTGGTCAAGATATTCAAGAAGTAGTTGAAAGATATTTAAATCCATTAGAATTAAACGATGCACCAAGGATAGTAAGGGACAATAAAGATTTAATATTCAACAATTTAAAACAAATATCACAATTTCATAACACGTGAGATACATAAAATAATCATATATTAACACAAGAAATAAATAACTAAAAAGTGTATTTATTTTTTACTCAAATGTCACAGAGTCCTTATTGCTGGATTAAAATATGCAGCTAGTGAACCAAAAACTATGGGAAGAACATTTCTTCGTTTAGTAAGTAAATATTAGATTAATTGTAATAGCTTCAAATTTATCATTAACTGTAAACACACTTAAGTACATAGCCCTCAGCTGTGTTACCTATTTTGAATTTTCATTTACCAACTCCATCAGTTGAAAACTATTAGTTTATAATAAATGTAATAGTGTTTAAAACACTAAATCAATGTATGAATAAAATAGATTAAGGATTAGATGCTAAAATGTACAATATTTTGTTATTTATAATGTTTTTAATTTTAGTTTGTACATAATATGTTAAATTATATTAGGTAACCATATCTAATATTTGGGATAGAAAATAATTTATAATGTATAATTCCAAATTTAGGGTGAAATGATTCTCTACATGTATAAAGTATTACCTACCTAACTATACTTGCAAATATCTTTTTCAAAAAGGGGTTCCAAAAAAATGTAATTTAATTAACAATTACCAAGTTTTTGTAATATAAATATGTACTAGAATAATAACATAATATATATTATATTACTATGAAAATGATTCTAGAAATTATTGATTAAAATTTGAAGTTCAAGATGCCATCACATTGGCATTGTAAAATGTAAATTGAAAAACAAGGCCTGAAAAATTTGTTTTTAAAATAAAATACTTATTGTACAATTTGCAGATAACAAAATGTTGAAAACAACCTCATTAGCGTTTTACAATTTTCTAAATATTAATCTTATTATTGAAGATACGAAAAATTGTACTTTAAATTTTTTATAAATACTGTAACTTTTTAAATACCTAATTAATATTTCAAAAAACGCCGATGAAATTATCTTCAAAATGTATTCATCTATGAATTTTATCTCTAGAATTAATTTAGGGGTACTTAAATTTGTTAATTTTTTACACGTTTTTACATTGTACAATAAAAAAACAGAGGCATCAAATTCTACTGTGACGTCATTAATATATCAAATTATACATATTTATTATCAATTTTCATAATTATTAGTGTAAATTCCCTAGCATAATATTTTAATTTTAAGGTGAAACAAAATAGAAAAACATTATGCATAATTTGTATAACATTTTTAACAAAACATATTTACCCCTTAATTGTCAAGATTAATTGTTTTTACAAAATTTAAAAACAAATATATAGATGAATATGTGAAAATAATGGTTCATTGTAATTAAATAAATATTTTTATGAAATTTATTTGCAAACATCAGGCGTGAGGAGGGCGTTTTTTTGTAAGAAATCATGCAGTTTTGTGACCCTCCCTGAATTTATTACTATGTACTTATTAGTTTTCATTAATAATATTAGAAGTATTTTATAATTTATATGACCGAACTATGATTTACTCGAAAAAATATTAAGGAGAATGGTGAAATTTGTAACGGTCAATTACATAATTAGAAAAACAAATAGAAATAAAGTAAAAAAAAATAAATTCTAGTCATTATTTAAAACAATTGAGTTATTTAATTTAAATATATATTCATTAAATAAATCATTAATGAAAAATAATTAAACATGTTTTGATACCTATATGCTGTTATTTTTGAAATTTTCATGAAAATTAATTTGAACTTTAAATGTGTACACACAAAAGAAAAACTACTGAACAACGTTAAACTTTTTTTAAATACAACTCCTTATAAAAACCTCGTGTTAAATTTTCAAACATTTCTATTTGGCCAAAATAATTTTACTCGCATATAATCAAAAAATGTTAAAATGCCTATAAATAACCTAAAAAAATCGTCAAAATGTTACTTTTATTAAGAGCTAATATTCTGTGGAAATTTCAGGTCTTTACGGTTATTCTCAAACAAATTACAACAAAAAAACAAAATTGAAATCAATAAAATCTTTATTGCCATAAATTGTCCAGTTTCTTTTGTGCTTTTTCCCGAGAATTGTGACAATTCAAATAACTGTCCTTTAAATTATTTTAGATTAGTAGGTATACAATTTAAATTAACAAAGTATAGTCACCTATCTAATAAAATATTATGTATATTATTTAGTTTAATCTTAAATATTTGAAAAAATATACAGGTACACATAAAATATTATGTATTAAGTGTTTGGAACATTCTTGATTTGTGTAAATGTATAGATTATTTTCAATATTTAAAGTTGTTTAGAGAAATGTGAGTAAAGGTAGATTTTTGTTAAAATTCTATAATTAATAATTGCATTAATAAATATTTAATTATAAGTACCTAATGTTAATTTTTACCAATATTATAAAAATCAGTAAATGAATAAAAAGTATTTACATTAGAAATGTACAAACATTTTATTGTTGATCATGAACAATCAATATTTTAATTAATTTTAAATTAAGGTATAAAATACTATTTGCTGGCATATTTCGGCATATTTTGATTTTTTATAATTATTTTTATTCCTATATTTATTTATTTACTCAACTGTGGTATATATTATTTACTTATTTGTTTATTTATGTATGACTTACTTTATTACTAACTGTGAACTATTGGCAATTCGAACCGGATATGAGAAGAAGAAGAAGATTAATTGTTTATATTTGTGTATATTTATATTCATGATATATCATTACACGTCATTATGTTTTACTAAATAACTATTATAAAACATTTGTGACGTCTACAGGGTTGTTACATTAGCACTTTTAATTTTATTGAGTATATTTTATAATAATTAAATATTTGCTAATAATAACTAAGTAATAACTGCTTTACTGTTAAAGAACACAATGAAAATGTAAATTATGAAATAAGGAAATAATTTATTTAAACTAAAAATTATAATCAATTTGTTTTATAGGAAAGGGATTTCGATAGGCATGTTAATTATTGTCAGACAGAACCGGACGCACAAGACTTTTTGGAAGACAACTATGAAGTACGAGAATATTTTGAGGTACGTATAATATACATTTTGTTTTAATTAGTGTGCAATTGGTTTTTGTTTTTTTACAATAAACCCATTTGAATGTGATTAATTTCCAATTAAACAAAATTATATTTACATTATTATGTATGATAGTATCCTGGTTAATTTAAACTCGTCTTTAAAAATACTTGGTGACCTGAATTAAGCAAAGTGTCAAAGGAAATGGGGGGGAGGCCTTGGGATTTGGCATTGCCAGAAATTTCTTCAATATTATATTATATTTTTAGAAAAAAAATACTTACAACCCTTGAAAATATTCTTCTCTTTAAACTATAGTTTCAATCCGGATGCCACAATTTGTATTTTAAGTAGGTAATGTTATTTTATTTATGTTGCCCGTACATATAGGTGTAATATCATCTTAAGTATGTAGGTATCTTACCTACCTGCTAAATTGACTTCCTGTCATATTTTTATGGAGATAATTAGTTTTAATAACAATTTGTGAGGTTTAAATCCTCTCTCTAGATAGTTGTAATTGGTACCTACTAAAGATTTAATTCTTAGTTAATCATATCTATGTTTATATGTAAAATTAAATAGCCTTATTTAAAATATAGGTACCTAAATTTTTAAATTATGTATAAACATAATTTGACATTTCTGCTAAATCCTAATACCTAGTTTATTACTTACTTGTAAAACAGATGTTCTATCTTTATATACATTTGAAAACATGCCAATCTTATTCTAGATTATTTAAATAATAATTTAATCAAATATATTGTTACGAACTATTTTTGAACTATTTTCATTCCAGAATTTTAAACACATTTATTAGGTACTATCCTATAACGTATTTACCCATTTAAGACTTAAGTATATTACCAACCTATTTTAGGCGCAGAAATACATTAATAAGTACCTAGTTTATCCACAAAACATTCTCCATTGTAAAAAAAAAATATAACAATTTCTATTTAACACCACTGGGTACCTGCCTACCTACCTATATATCCTATATTATACAATAGTAATCAATGGTTACAATACCGTCAATAACTACCTACTAATAATTTAGATTTTCTGAAATGATAATATAAAAAAATAAATAAATCATGGAAATGATAACTTATTCTTATATAGGTATGCATATCTGCAAATTGTAGGCTAAAATATTAATGAAAATAATAAAATTTATTATAAGTGAAATATAATAGAATAGTAACAGCCATTTCTCTCCATCTATCATATTATTATATACCTACCTATTTGTACTATCAATGAAAATATAGTTCTATAATATAAAGATATATTGAAAATTAATAAGCAAATATAACATAAAGATATAATCAATAAATCATTTTTAAATATTATTATAATTTATATATTTTTTTTTTTTTTTAGGTTATTATATTATTATAGTTTACATAGCTATATGACTGTGATTATTAAATGATAATACATGATTTAATGTAAGGAAATGTATCAGATATTTATTTTAAATTTAATAATTAAACTATAAAATCATTTCTTTCGTGGTTTTATTTAGTATACACTAAATTCTGTTTAATAAAACTGCTGTAATAGGTATTGGCTGGTTGCCATTTGCAGAATTCTATTGCTGGAAATAGACAGTATGATATTTCTTAAGATTTTTATAGTGCAAAATACCACTAATAAGAAAAACATTTACTGAATTTAAAAATCGTTATTTTTAAATAAAATATGTATTTATCAATCAATATTAATAGTAAGACAAATCATTTGATAAATCAAAAAAAAATACAGATTTTGTAATATTATTCGGTTCACGTAAAAATTATAGCAAACAGCACGAAAATTCCATTTTGAGAAAATCTAAAAAAAGGCCTAACTCTATGATAGAATATACAAAAAAAAAAACAAAAACAAAGTTAATTTCTGGTCAAATGAGTATCAACATGATATCATCACTCGTCATTCTCGTAAAAAACGATGTAAGTGCCTACCAAAAATCCGTCGTTTAAGCCAAAGATCCTCCAAGATCTCTTTTTGCTTGTATCATATCATATAAATTTAAATAGCTCATTCAGCTCACTGTATCAAATTTTGGGTTTTGATTTTAAATTGATACATCAATTGACTTTAAAATAATCGATTAATACGAATATAATTTTCAAAATAAAGGTTCCCAAAGAACAAATGTGAAATTTTACTACATATGCGTAAGTCAGAATACTCGATGAACCGATAGTCTAGTGTTTCACTTGTTTCTGGGGAAACAAAATATACACAATTTAAATAAAACTATTTGATTATAAATTCATGTTGTATTTTGTGTATATAGTGTATGGGCGTGATAACTATAGTTTGAAATGGACAATTGTTTGAGGTTAAATATGAACAATTTAAACACAGTTTATAGAACCAATAAACAAGACACTATACAATTCAGCAAACATGTTTTATTTTAATTACATATTATTTTTTACATTATAATTAGGGTTTATTCAAAATGCAAATTTAGAGAGTATTTAAAGAGTAAGTTCCTACTATAGAAAATTTAATTTACTCACAAATCTAATATTTCCCAGCACGGCATTGAAATAGTATATACTTAAACAATAGGTTTTTTTTTAAATTTTACTTGTATAAATTATCATACATAATAGAGTAAAAACTTACATAGGTAAATGTTTTGAAAAAATCAGTTCATCATGGGCACCTAAACACTATTACATACACATACATAATATCACATATATCATTATACCACTACATTTTCTATATAAACTATTACTATAGTAGTTAATTACAAAATATGAAAGTACACAATTATTTTAAATAATTATAACATATAAATCTTAATTAATATTATTTTCACGATGACCAATTTTAAAAAGTATGAAATTAAAAATAGCAAATAAATTGCCTACAGACTAAATTTGATACTATAGTCTTACTTTGTGATCTATATGTTACCTAGGACTGAAATTTATGAAATAAAAATATAAAGAAAACCTATTGTACTTAAAAATTCTAAAGTTTTTTTATAGTCTGTAAGTGATACTTATGTTTTTTCAAATATTTTAAACATTTGTTATAACAGTCAATAAAAGTTGCACAAATTTCAAGCCCTAAACAAATGTTAATTTTATAGATTAATTTTATTTTCCGAGTTACAAAAACATAACAATAGTTTACAACAATTTGTTTAGAATGGCTTTATAATAATTCAATTTATCTGTTTTAACTAACTCTTGGTTGTTTTTCGATTATCTTTAATATAACTAGGAAATTTTAAAAATTTGCGTACTTATTTCAAATTTTGTATAACGTAATCCAAATTATGTTCAATATAGTAGTAAAAATGAATAAGCATTATTTTAACATATAAAATGTAATTTTAAACAAAACAAAAATGTACCTACCTCATCGTAATAATATTTGTAGCTTCTTCACTTATACTCAGAAACTAAAATACTATCAATGTAGACGACCCTTATTACAAAACAAATAACTTCCAACAAAAATCTGGCTATGTGCCTATGCTTCATTATTTGTCAATGTATAACAACTATTGCCATATTTTTTTTTTCTCCTTAGCGTTGTTCAGATGATTTTAAAATTATCTTTGTTTATGCCAACTGGCATCATATTATATAATTTCACATTACACCTTCCAAAATGTTGTAAATTAATCAATTTAAATCTGCCTCTTTGAAAACAATTAATACCATTTTCTTAATTTAAAATCTTTATAAGCAATTTTAGGATTTTAGAAACTTTAATAAATAGTTTGATTAATAACAAATATGTAGGTATTTAAACAAATAATATTTTTCAAAAATCATATCTGACGTTAGTTTAAGAGAAATTTTTAAGATACGAGTGTCATAACTTAAAATGTCCTTAAAGTTTTTTTTGTCATGATGGTCAACTTTTATGTATATACGGTGCCTTTATATTATAACTTTCAATTATAATATATACATTTAATTATAAATCGAAATTGATTCTATTAAATGAAAGTAATATGTAAAATTTAATACTACGCGTGTATTATTTTATTTAAATAATTAAAACTCTATAAGTAGATGTCTAAAATTGAAAATGGAAAACAAATAAAAATAACTTCTATCTTAAATACAAAAAAATTGATAGAAAAAAAAAGTAAGGCAGTTATATGAAATTACTATAAATATCCTAAGGGAGCAATAATTATTATGAATTCTTTTATTTTGGCAGACTTTATATGACATTATATTATTTAAGTATCTATTATTATATTTATTATTTTCAAGCGAACAGGCTGACCTATTCAAAAATGTTTGACATTTGGTTGATATATATAGTTCAATCAACATGATACATATTTACCTAGGTACTTACACTAATTAGAACGGTACATTACATTATACTATTTGCATTACCTACTACATTGCATAGCATAATAAATTTGGGATACCTAATTTAAAGGTGTCTAGTGTCAATATTTGTCATATCAAATTACTTATCTAACATTTAGTTTTTTGGTTATTTTGAATTTTAAACTCTGATTATGATGTAAGTGTCTTAAATGTATGCACTGAATCTAAATAATGTATCTATTTAAACGATTTGGAGCTTAATGTTTACATACATCAAATCAACTTTGGATTATAATTTGCATAAAAGTTTAACGAACTACAAATAACACAAATGTATGTACTATATACTCATGTGTACTAAAAAACAAAAATTAAATTACCAAAAAATTCAGATTTAAAATGGTCTAAAATTTAAATTTAAAATATTCTTAAATCGTTTTTGCATGCAAATAATTCACACAAATGTTTATAATAATGTGTATATTAAGTACCTACCCACTAGAGAAGTAAAAACAAATTTTCTAGGTTGACTACAATTATCATTTGATTGTGTTATAAATACTATCAAACTGAATAGATTTTGTAATTTAAAATTTAATTTATTGGTATAAATTTTATAATTAGCGAAATTAATAGATCATAGGAGAACTGGTGTGCGATTATTTATTTTTAAAACGCGCTATTTTAAATACACGATTATAACGGAAGAGTCGGGAAGACTACTTTTTATTTATACATACAACGCTCACACTTGTTGTGACGATTTCCTGAAAATTCATCACCAGTATATTTTTACACTGTCTGTTGTCAGGTTGAAATTCGGTCACTAGTGAAAAAAAAAATTAACTAACATCGAATGTTCACGTTTTATTTGAATTTTAGGATGAACGATTAAGATTTGGTGACGATAAAGCACTTTCTGAACATTTAAAACTACCAATACAACGAATCAATGACTATCAACTACTAGTCAAGGTTAGTAAAGACTATATGGCAAAATAATTTAAATTTGAACAGTGAACAGTGTTCGAATTTAACGAATCATTTATACACATATTTTTATAAAAAATGTTAAAACTAATTTGATGAGTACCTATATTATGTTTTATTGTAAACAATAAAAGTATTTTACTTTCCACATTTGGTAATGAATTAATACATATCGAAAATAGTCGTTATACTTGAGCAATTTATAATTTTATTAAAAATAATGTTCATAATAGTTATGTTATATCAACTTTGTATTTGTATGGTTTTTTGTCAATATTCGCCTTATAGGTAATCTATTTAATACAGATTTAACACTGTCTACCAAATTTATAATTATAACCAAAGTTTTGGACTTATACATTTGCTTATTTTATCGGCTAAACATAAAATCTTGCAGAGTGCTATAAAAATTTATATAATTTTTAAACGAATTCACATATAAAATTTTAAAGTGCTTTTTTTTCTTATTTCTAATTGGAAAAAAGCCGAATTTTACTATCTGTTTTCAATATTTATCGCATAAATATGATTTAATTTTCCAATTTTTTTTTACATTCATATCTAGAACTGCTCTTTTAAAATAATTTTTTAATTATAATTTTGTTTATTATTATGAAACTGTGCATAAATCTATTATATTTTTAAAAAGTACTGTTCATTGGATTTGGACTTTGGACTCTTTATAGATTTTTTTAGAATCAAAATATTTTAATATTTGTAAATAAACAATATTAGTTACTATTGAACTTTCAAAAAAATATTTTTAATATTACATTCAACTTAAATTTTACTTGTTGTAATAAATTCGTAAAATATTTTATACTTCCAGGAACTAGTTAAATATTCACTACTAATTGGAGAAGATACAACTGATTTAGAAAGAGCTCTTGAGTTGATGCTATCAATTCCACATCGTTTTACAGACACAAAATTTTTAACTAATATTGAAGGATTTCATGGCACTATACATAAATTGGGCAGATTATTAAAACACGTAAGTGAACTACGTCATTGACCATTAAAGGTTTATTAATATCATTGAAGGTCAAATTTTGTTATAGTAGGTCGTTTTTCCTATCTTTGTACAACATGTGTTTTTGTAAGATATATACGAACCTTATAAGATTGATGTATTTAAAACTTCAAATATTTTTTCGATTTAAAAACACATTAGGTATCTAATCGCATTTGATTAAATATTATAGGGATGGTACTACGTACAAGACGCGGAAGATCCTAAAGGGCACCAACGCTATTGCTTTTTGTTCAAATCTAGAATACTGGTTTGTAAAGTTCGTCGAATTTCAGAGGATAGATCTGTCTTTGTACTGAAAGACATAATACGAGTAATATTTTGATATTAAAAATAAGTGTACCGAATTGCATACAATATTATTTTTTGATCGCAGTTACCTGAAGTGACTGTAACAACAGCTCCCGACAACAAACGTGTATGGGTACTCCATCATAAACAAGGCGAAGTAGGAAATTATCCTTTCACTTTTAGAGCTAATGACGATGTAAGTCGGGATCAATGGATTACAGAAATCGAAGAACATAAAAACGATTTACGTAAGTTTTTTTTTTTAAACTAGAATAATTTAATATATATTTTAATATAAAAAAGGTTTTATCTTATCAAACTTAATATAATCTAAAACTTAATTTTATAAAATGGGATTGTCAATTAAAAGGTGAAAAAGAAGATCTACAAGAACAATTTTGGGAACAAGAATACGTTTCTATAACGGAAACAATTAAATCTTCTGTAACTGAAACCACTAAATCTTCTATAACAGGTTCTTAAAAATAGTTTATGCGTAAGCTTGAGTTATGCTTCTTTAATTTAAAAGTATATAATATAATTTACTAAAAAACTATGGTATATAAAAGAAATAAACATAATTCGCTATTAGATTGCAGTAATTAGCCAATGAGTATAAATACTTTTAGTAATTAATGATAACAACTAATTATATTTATTTTTTTTCTGATGTATAAGGTAAATATTACATTTTAAATTAGAGATTATGTATTTTAGTGACGAGTATTGAACATAACAGTGACGATATCAAAGTACAAAAACAAAAAGACGAAGATTTATTCGAACCTCTCAAAGGTATTGAATTAGATATATCCTCAGAAATTGAAGAAGGTTTAGATCCCATTGAAAGAAGATTAGCACCAAAACCATTAAAACACGTCGAAGAGCCAAAACGTCCACCACTTACACTTCCACCTAAAGAACCAATATTTGAATGTACATCACCACCACCTGAATCTAAGAAACAACCTGAAGAACCTCAGGCAGAAAAAGTTGAAGGTTAGTTTAAATTCATATTTATTAATTTTATAGCATATAGGAATGCAAAATACTGAAAAAGTTAATGAAAACTTTAACACAACTTACATTATTTAAAAAATAATGAGGTTGACACCATATTTTATAGATTTAATTTTTAAATAATTATAGTTTATTATTTTAAACGGTTCAATTTTAAAAACTGGTTTTCCAACTACACACTGTAGATGAGCTACTTAGATAAATGTTCACTGACTAAGAATCCAGTATTATTTTATATATTAAAACATAAAAGCAACAATAAATCATTGAATTCAAAATTTGATTAGTTTAGCGTCATAAAACCTAAATAAAATCAAATCAACTTTTGATCTTGAAATGCGTATTTATTATTTCAGAAACTCATACATTTTTATTTTATATTCTGAGGGATTTTCGGTATTTATCCCGACTCAAATTTCCCGAATGTCATTCTTCCCGAATAGAATATACATAGTATTTCTCCCGAAATTATAATTCACGAACCCTTTGGCCCAAATGTTATTTTCCGTGATTGTTATATTTTCCGACTAGTATATTTCCCATACTATTCGGGAAATATACCATTTGGAAAAAACGACTTTCGGGAAAAACGTCGGGAACCATTCTGAGTTCAGTGAGTAATGTATTGGTTGGTGGGTGTGTTTCTCTCTGTAAACAAAATCTCTACCAGAAATGTTGCTACAATTTAAAAACAACAAAGATTTTTTTGTAGCATTTTGGATTTAGTCAGTTCATTGAGAAGAAATGTATTTATATACCTTACAGTTTATAATAATTGGAACAGGGGAATATGAATAACGAGAAAATCCATAACAACAACGGCTCCTTATTTTTATATTTTGTTGTAATTCGGTTAAAATAATCGTAGAGACCTAAAATGTTCATAGAACACTTATATTAGCTCTTTCTAAATATGCTGAGATTTCAGTGATTTACGAGCTATATAGGCACTTGATATTTAGATAAAACTGAAAATTTAACATGTAGTTTATTTAAGTTATACCTGTGTGGTAAAAAAATAAAAATAATATAGTAGTGTTTATTTTTTTTTATATACATTTAAAATTCAAGCTTTTGTTGATAAAAAAAAAAACCTAAATTTAATATATTAGTTTTCATTTCTGAATCTGTTAATTCATAGTTAGTTTTAATTTTTATTGAATTTAATATAAAATTATTAAAACTGGAAAATTGAAACTAAAAATAAACGGACATTCTTCATACATGCGTGGGCACTGTTGTAGGTGAGAAGTTGGGAAGGTAAAGGAGAAATTTAATGTATATCTGTATCAAACAATTAACCATTGCTAACGCAAAAAGACTCTGAGCGGAGTTTGGTTAATAGTGTTGATTTATCAATAATATACATGTCATGGTATAGTAAAATAATTAAATACAGTACACATTTTCTGAAATAATATATATTTGTTTAATATTGTGTCTATTTTCCTGTTTTTTTTTCTGGTTTTTACCATGTTTTTGGCATTTTTTAGTAAAACTCTTGGAAAAATCAACAAATAACCTACCTAAAGTACCACCCTAGTTATATTTTTTTTCAGAAAAAGTGCTATCACAGTAAATCGGAGCAAAATTGCTAGTAGAAATGTTGTTCACAGGAAAAAAAAAGGCCGTAATATTATTTAACTAATCCTTACATTTCTTATATTTTCCTGTTTTTTTATTTCCCCAGTTTTTTATTGGTTTTTCACATTTGATGATAAAATTTCTAAGAAAATCGAAAAATTACCTCCCCACGTCAATTTTCTCTCAAAAAAGGTGCTACACTTAAAAATCGGAGCAAGATTTCTGGTAGAAAAGTTGCGCACAGATAAAAAAAAAACATCTTTGTAAAACTATAAGCTTTTTCGCTCCACTCAGAATCTAAAATAAACATCTTTATAAAATCAATAAATTTAAATATAATATCATTTTTTGCTACACTCAGAATCTAAAATTATTAATATTACTGAAATTAATAACTAGATGTCCTTTGCAACAAGCATAGGCCACTGTTGTAGGACATAGGGTAATTTTATAAATATACTGAAAGTAACGATAAATCATTGCAATATAAAAAAAAACGATTCTGAGCAAAGTAATATAAATCATATTTTATTCCCTAGGAGTTCATGATAACCCAGAAATTATCGAAAATTAAATGGATGTACCAATCGAGATTTATTTCTTGTCAGTTTTTTGAAACTATTGATAATTTAAAAATTGAATACAAAATAATTATCTATAAAAACTAAAATGAATATCAAATGAAATATAAAATATATCTTTACACATATAAATTTAACAATGTACACATTATAGATTATTACTGGATTATTTTGTATGTATTTTTTGAATACATAAATATTTATGGAAAGTATATAATTAATTACTTTTTATAGAAAAATATATATTTATAAATTTGAAACAAATCAGTTTGTATTTTTTTTTATGTAATCTTATAAATATTTTTATAGAACCCCCTGTAATTGAAAAAATGCCAGTCTCTCACGAAGAGGTTAAAATTGAAGAAACAAAAGAAGTACCTATTCCAGAACCTGAGCCAACAGAACCTCCTCCACCACCTAGGTCTCCTTCACCTAGTGAAGAAGTAATTGAAGCTGAACCATTAAGTTATATAGAAGGTGTATCAAAACCATTCTTCCATCGTAATATTAAAGGAACTAGCCATGGAGGTTTGTTAACAAATATTTTATTTTATAAAATACTTTTTCAATATTTGTGTATTTAATAATTCTCTTATAAATAAAATTATTGATAAAACTATATCGTTAACTGAAAAAGGTGTTATTGAAGAGTATAATGAATGGTGGGACACTAAGGGTGAATTTAAATCAGGAAGATCGATGAATAATGATTCTTCTCTCGCAGGTGATAAACACGTGAGAGTAATGCAAATTTAAATTAATTTTTAAATATGCTTTTATTCTAACCAAAGCCAACGTAGTAGATTGAAAAAATCGTGTTAAAAAAGCTAAATGGTGTTCATCAAACAAATAAATGCTTACTATTAATACTGTGATCTTTTTTTTTTCACTAAATACATTTCTTTTTTTTAATTATTTTTTTTTACATTTATGCTAGTTGGGGAAAATGGAATTTTTGAATGTGAAATTGAAGGCGCTTCAAAGGTTACATGGTTAAAAAATAACATGCCTCTACCGAGTAGTATTACTCAGCGAACTGCTATAACTGAGGATAAAGATAATAATTTATACAAACTGCAAATTAATAAAGTAATCTTATCAGATTCGGGAACATATACAGTTAAAGCTGAAAATGATATTGGAGAATCTACAAGCACAGCATTATTATTTGTTGAGAATCGTAAGTTATGAAATGTACTTAATCATTATATAAATTAAAGATGTATAATAATCTTAAATATTTAAAGTTTCAGCAGATGAAAAGAAAGCAAGAGCTAAAGCAAATGCTCCCATTTTTGCGGTTAAACTGGCTGATACACAACTTTTAGAGAATACACATGCCAGATTTATGATTGAAATTAAAGGAAATCCAGTACCTAAAATGAGATTGTAAATTAAATTACCTAGTTAATTTATCTTTTAAACATGTCTTATAATAATCTTAAATTCATTAGTTTCAAAGGAGATAAAGAAATATCTGATAATGATACAAGAATTCAAATATTAGAAGTTAATAAAGAAAAAGGTCTCTATGAAATAATTCTCCCTGATGTCAAACCAGAAGATGCCGGCGAATATCGAGTGGTTGCCAGCAATAAATACTCGGAAGAGTCATGTTCTTGTCAAGTTACAGTAACTAGTATGCAATTATTTTAGTTGAACAAATTATTGTTTAATTTTTTAACATGAAAATTCATATAGGTTTTCATTTTTTTGTTTAGATGAAAAAGATATTTGGGCTGGAATGCACACTGAAGTATCTGATAGTACACCTAAATTTACATGGTTGAAGAATGGAAGGCCATTTAACCCAGAAGAACGGTTCAAAGTATTATTCAGGGATGACGAGGATTCATTAGCCTTAGTTTTCCAAAATGTAAAACCAGAAGACGCTGGATTATACACTTGTATTGCTTCAACTAGTCATGGAAAAATATCATGTAGTGCAGAACTTAGTGTTCAAGGTACCTATATTTAAAAATATTAAAAAGTATTATATTTAAATATATTTAATATCAATGTACCTACATTCATATTTCATATTATTTTTTATTATTATTATACATAATATTTATTTATGTTTTATTAATATTTAATATTATTAATTAAAATTATTCTTAGGTGTTGTTAAAGAACTAAATTTGCCTTATGCTCCAAGAATAACTACTGAAACTACAGAATATGAAACCAAAATTCAAAGCACTGCAATTTTAGAGGCTAAAGTAATTGGTGATCCACAACCAGATATAATTTGGATTAAAAATGATGAAGAAATAAAAGAAAATGAACGAATAAAACTCATGTATGAAGATGAAATTGCTGCTTTAGTAATAAAAAATGTTGAGGTTGAAGATGAAGGAGAATATAAAATAATGGCCAAGAATGATATAGGATCTGATACAGAAACTATTAATCTTTTAATAAAAGCTGCTCCGAGATTTAGAAAAAATTTAACAGATTATGAGGGTGTTACTGGAAAAGATATAACACTAACAGTAGAAATTGAAGCGTCTCCAAAACCAATAGTACAATGGTAGTGTATAACAATTATATATTAATATACATAAATGTAATAAAATAGTAGTTATATTTTATTAATAGCCAATAATTTGTTTGATAAAGGTATAAAGATAGTAAAATTATTAAAAAATCAAATCGAATAAAATATGTCACCGATGAAGTATCTGGTGAATATACTCTTATTATTGAAGATTGTAAAATGGAGGATGTTGGGTTATATTCTGTAGTTGCTTCAAATCAGTACAGTCAAATATCTGATGCTTGTCGGATTAATCTTCAAATGCCTCCTCAATTTATTGGAGCTTTAGCAAAAGAAGTAGAAACTTTAGAAGGTGATTATGTATCGCTGAGTGTGAGAGTAGAAGGAGATCCACCACCTGAAGTAAAATGGTAATAGGCATAATTATATACATAATATATTATAAATAAATCACAATGATATTTTATTTTTACAGGTACTTTGAAGGCAATTTA
The DNA here is from genome assembly GCA_902439185.1 of Cinara cedri. Classification (NCBI taxonomy): domain Eukaryota; kingdom Metazoa; phylum Arthropoda; class Insecta; order Hemiptera; family Aphididae; genus Cinara; species Cinara cedri. The sequence continues at coordinate 584,200 of CABPRJ010000030.1, forward strand.
TTAATTGCTGATAAGACACACATAAAAATTAACTCTGTAGGAGATGTACATACTCTTTTAATAAGTAATCTTACGAGGGAAGATTCAGGCAAATATACATGTGAAATAAATAATGAGTTTGGAAAAAACACAAGTGAAGGAAAATTGTTTGTCAAATGTCCACCAGTTTTTGAAACACCTTTATCCGACACAAAAGCAGTTGAAGGAGACACTAATGTCGAGTTTACCGTAAAACTTAATTCCTATCCAAAATCATCAGTTAAATGGTAGTTATATGAAAAAAAAAAGACCAAAAAAGTTAAACATAATATTAACTCATATTAAATAGGTATCATGAAGAACAAGAAATAACAGAAACAACTACCGAATTCACATGTATTGAAGATGGAGATAACCACAAGTTAATTATAAAAGAAGCGAAAACCACATTATCTGGTGTATACAAATGTAAAGCAACAAACGAAATTGGAACATATGAGTCAGAAGCTACTCTTACTGTTATGTGTAAGGCTATTAAATGTATATGTTCGCATTTCGTTTACTAAATTATTATTTTATTTTATAGCACTACCAAAATTTAAGAAGGAATTAAGAGACATGGAAGTAACTGAAGGAGGATTGCTTAAATTACAAGTTACTTGCTTTGGAAGTCCTATTCCCGAAATTAAATGGTATAAGGACGGCAAAGAAGTGCGTAGTGGGGCTCATATTAAAATATCAAGAGACACAAAAAGGGTGGAAAACTTCAGTCTCACTGTTAATCTCGTCAAAGTAGAAGATGGTGGAGAATATGAAGTTAGGGCTACTAATGAGATGGGAACAGCTGTTACTAAGAGTATAGTGAATATTCTAGGTAAGGAAATAACTATAATTTTAAATGTTCTAACAAATATACAAATAAATTTGTTATTTAAAATATTTATTTTTTGGGGTGAGTAATAAGTATGTAGTATGAATTTTAAGCATGATTTTAAAACCCTATCATTGAGATCCCATATAATCAAAACATAATCAAATACATGTTGTAGTACTTGAACTGAAAATTTCTCGTTTTTTTTAAAATTTAAAATCTTGATATTTTGCATGAATTTTCAAAAATGTAGCGAAACACACAACCGATTACAGTGACAATGACAATGAGGCAAATGAAGATAAAAATGAAGATGTCAAAGAAACAAATAAAACAGAAAAAGGTTTGCTAATTTTCATTTAAATTTTGTGTAAATAAAGAAGCTATTTTACGTATATAGTTATCTACAGAAATCTGTGGGTTTTGGTAGAATAGAATTATATATGCTAAAAGCTTAAAGTTGCTATAAATTAATTGTATAATAAAAATGACATACAAAAATGTTAAAAACAAGGTAATTGAATTTATTAGTGTTATTGCCAACCAACAATATGGAAAGTACCAAGGAAAGATTAGTGAAAATAAATGTGGATGAAGACAGAGAATTTTCATCTCTAAAAAATATAGGTATGCAATTATTTACAGGGATCATCAGGGACATATGTGTATTTATGTCTTCATTAAATTGGGTTATTGTAATTACCTAACCCGTTACAGATAGTGATCGATCCATCAAAACTGAAGAAAGTTTGCTTATAATGAACAGTCAATCGGGAGAGTTCAGCTGTGTGGAAATCAGTTGGGAAGAATCTTCTATTAAATGTAAAAACTATTATGGGGTTGTTGAAGAACCAAAGGATGAACGTATTATACCAATTAGAATAGACAGAAGTATTTCAATACATACAGCCTCTGATGAAGAGGAAGAACCATTTTGGGTTATTGAAAGTGTTAAAAAACACGAAGAAGTACGAAATGAAATTAGAAGAATGAAGGAAAATAAAAATTTAGAACAGGCATCATTAGCAAATAATTTGTTTGAAGAAGATGATACTTCATTAAAAGAATTATTACAACGTGTACAAAAACAACGGAATGATTTAGAAGATATATTAGATAAGGAAAATTATAAAAGTGATATACTTGAACTAAATCATACTGACAAATTACTATCCAGAAGTAATAGTATGTTAAGTGAAGCATCGACTTTTAAAGCAAGCTCAATTTCAAGGTTATCATCATTAGAAAAAAATACTGAGGTAAACAAATTACCAGGCAATTTATTAAATCTATCAGTTGCTGATATATCCAGTATACACACGATAAATAAAAATGAAGGCTCAACAATTACAGAAAACATTTCAAATGAATTGATACCAAATATAATTCATAGTTCAGATATACCAAAAAAAGATTCTTTAAAAATACCTATACTCAATCATACAATAGAAAACGATTCTCTCTTGCAAATTGAAAATTCAATTAGGAAATATTCAATAAATGAATATACTGTTGAAAAAGCATCAATATCAGGATTGTATTCAAAAGAAGAATGGAATGATTCGTTTTCATCTAAAGAAAGTATAAGTAATTATTCTAGAAGTCCAAAAAGAGCTTCAATATCCAGGTTTTCTTCTAAAGAAGAATGTGATGACTCCACTGTGCCCCAAAAACCTATAAATGAATATTCAGCAAGTCCAAAAAGAGCTTCAATATCTAGGTTTTCTTCTAAAGAAGAATGCGATGACTCCACTGTGCCCCAAAAACCTATAAATGAATATTCAGCAAGTCCAAAAAGAGCTTCAATATCTAGGTTATCTTCTAAAGAAGAATGTGATGACTTATTTAAATCTAAAAAAAGAGAATATTCTACTGAATATACAAAACAAAATTGTACTATGGAAACATTTATGCCACCCACTACCAAAAAAGGTGAATCAAATAATTATAATCATGATTCTGCAAAAATAATTGATATTAATAATGAAGCGGACATTCGTAGAAAATCATTAATTGAACAATCTAGTATTTTAAGTAAAGCTCTCAACGAAATGTGTAATGATATTCCTGAAGATTCAAAGTATAGTAATCAAAATAAATCTATTAAAGAAAATAACAAAGATATTGATTGTATCCTAAATGAAAAAACTGAAAATGATTTATCACAACTATCAATGAAACAATTAACAACAAATCAACAAATTCTATTAGATAAAGAACAGCTTATTACACCTGAACAAACAATGCTATTAAAAGAGCATTTGGCAGGTAAAAAATATGATGCACAATATATTGAACCAAATATTAAAGAAACAAAAACTACAATTCTTGAACAACCTTGTCTGAATAATATAAGTAAAGAAAATTTCAATAAACCAATATGTGGAATAGAACAAATTGGAGGTATATACAAATCCAATGTTACAATAATTAACATTTTTGTCTTTTATGTTTTTGTTCGTCCAGAAGTCGTTCTTATACAGGTTATTAAATTATAAAGCTATTATATTGTTTTTGTTTATAATACACTTAATACTGCATTATTTTACCGCATAATTCCTATATCCTAATTTATAATATAAATAATATTTTGTGTTTTGATTTGTGATCGTAACATTTGAATATCGTACATTGCCCTAATCAATTGGTAAGTTTGGCTTGATAAAAAAATTTTGTATTAAATAACTGTTTAGTAATAATAATTTTAAATATTTAGTTCCTCCGGAAATTTTATCTGGTATGGATGATGTCGATAACTACGAATCACTTACACAAGTGTTCAATGTCAAAGCTCGAGGTGTTCCCAAGCCAAAAGCCCAATGGTAAATTATATGTACATATAGTATATAATATATAAATTATTTGTTTATTAAAATACAACGGAATTATATCTAAAAAACAATTTTTAAAAAAGATCTGATACTGGGGACTAGTCTACCACTGTTGTAGGTGGCAAGTTAGGAAGTACAACATAAAAATGTATTTTATTTATATCTAAACAACGATAAACCATTGCTAACGAAAAACAATTGAAAAGCTATAATATTTACAATGTTCATACAAATTTTATCTTAAAACCACTGTACCTTGTATTAAAACTTCTGTAAAATTTTTAAGCAATTCTGTTTGTCAAACAAATATATCCACATAGTAATGACTAAATAAAAACTGTAAAAATACTAGAAAATAAAAAATGACTATAAATAACTCAAAATTACGTTTAGAATATTTTTTAAAGTTTATCACGTTAAGAAAATTAAATACAATATTTCTGTTAAAATTTTAAATCTCTACAAATATTTTTAACTAAATTACAACAAAAAATTAAAGTTGAAAATAATGAAACTATTATTTCCGTAAAAACTTTCCATTCTTTCTGTCATTTTCTGATTTTATTCAACTATAAAAACTGTTTGGAAAATCTAAACGTTAAATTAATACGGAGGTTTTTTTTAGCATTTTTTGATTAAAACAAGGTTTCTGGTAGAAATCATAATGCGAAAAAATTTAGAATAATAAAATTGATAATGCCATAGTGTAGGTACCGTAAATATTAGTCAGTTTTTCCTGTAATGTTGTTCCGATTTTTCTCAATTACTTTGAAATCTTCCTGAAAAATCAAAAAATAACCTATATAATATACCAACTAGATTCAAAGTATAACAAAATAGATCTCATGTAATTTTTCGGTTTGGAATAAGTTTTCTGTTCGAAAAATTTACAGAATTTTATAATTTCAAAAATTTAAAAAAACACATCATATAAAACCAATACATACTTCGGTTCTTTCTTAATCTAAAATAGGTGGAAGGTTTAGATATCATTATAGAGTAATTTAATTTATAACTGTACTCAATTTAATCATTTTTAAAGAAAAGTGACAAAGTTCGATTAACATGTTTTAAATGTCATGATTTTCACAGATTTAACGTTGAATCCTTAAAAAAAAAAATATATTACATTGCATTTAACTAAGAAGTCATTTATGGTGAACATCGTGATAAATTTTCAAACATTTTTACTGGATCAAAATAATTTTATACACATAAAATTAAATAAACACTCAAAAATTTCAAAAGTTTCAAAAAATTACTGAAAAATTAGGTACTGTGGTAACGTTACCCCGGCATATGTTTTAATAAAATTTCAAAGTATAATATTATGTACTACTTCATTTTGTACAATTTTGTAGAACTCATGTTAAATTTTTTTTAAAATCACCGGAATTCATTAAAAATGTTAACACGTTCCGTGAAGTGTCAAGTTTCTATGATTATTTTTAATTTAATTACAAAAAAAAAAAAAAAAAAACTGAATATAATAGAAATCGTTTTTTCCATATTTTTCCAAATCATAAAACAAATTACAAAGATTATCAAAAATTATCTCCTCAATGCATCAACAAGACAACATTTTTTTTTTTCCAAAAATAACCTCTTATATAATATATTAATGATCAGAGCAAGATTTTTGGTAGAAAAGTTGTTAACAGATAGGTACAAATAATAATAATAATAAAAAAAAAAAACACATTATAAAATCAATAGTCATCTGATTGACGCTCAGAATCTAAAATTTCATTATAAAATGTTAAAATAAGTAACTATGTACTAAGTACAGTGATAATAAAAATTTTAATTAAAATGAAGATAGAAAAATATTATTATTATTTATTACATATTATATATAAATTTTTTTTTTTACTGCTTAGGTTTAAAGATGGTGACGAATTATCAAATACAAGGAATATTCAAATTAGTGATTCCGATGAAGAGGAAACATTTAAATTAATTGTTAAAGATTTGAGAGTAGCTGACTCTGGCTCATATTGTTGTAAATTAACTAATGAAGTTGGAGAAGATGTGAAGTCAGCAAAACTAAACGTACAAGATGTTGAGTTACTTCGAGGTCCAAAAATAAAGAAACCCCTCTCTGACTTGGAAATAATAAAAGGCCAAAAAGTTGAATGGTCAATAGTTCTTATAGCTGACCCCATTCCTGATGTTGAATGGACTTGTGATGGCAAAACAGTAAATGCTGATTTTACAACTGATTCCGTGGAAATAGCTAATGGACTTAAGGAATGTAAATTTACAATGACAATTCCGTCTTCCAAACTTAGTGATACTGGACTTTACCGAGTGAAAGTGACAAACAAGTTTGATTCGGCTGAATGTAGTGCTAATTTAGATATAATTATGAAACCAGAAATAGAAGGGTTCCATGATATTACTGTAATACCTTCAATGGAAGCTGTATTTGAAGCAATTATTAAAGCAGTACCTAAACCAAAAATTGCATGGACAATTAACGGAAAAGATTTAGCTGAACGAGAGCTTGTTAACCTCACAAGTGAAGAAGTGGAAACAAATATAAATAAATTTAAGATAGTCATTGGAAATGTGAATCCTGAAGAATCGGGTGAATATGTAGTTAAAGCTTGGAATAAAGTTGGTGAAACTACTGCTATTGCTAATCTTAAACTTCATAGTAAGTAAACATCCTTAATCAATTATACAAAACAATTGATTATCATTAATGTATTTCAGCTGAGGTACCTTCATTCGTTAAATTGTTGGAAGATAAATCTATAGAAGAATATGAAGAAGTTCAACTATCTGTACGAGTTAATGGAATTCCAAAGCCTAATATTACATGGTAATATTCAATAGTCTAGATAATTTATTGTATATATTAACATTTTGATTTAGGTTTAAAGATGGTGAAGTCGTAATCCCTGACCTCAGAATCAGTGTGCATACAAATGTCGAAGGTCAAATGAAAAGTACTCTCACTATAAACCATTTCAGCAATTTGGATATTGCAAACGTAAAATAAATAATATGAATTAAACATAGGTTTTGGTTTTTAATCTTTTATTTACATTATAGTTCTCAGTTAAAGCTGTAAATATGATTGGTGAAGCTGAAACATCATCTAATTTAAAAATGGCTGAAATTATGCCCTCATTTGTAAAACCTTTTGAACGAATAACAGAAGCTGTTGAAGGATCACCAATTGAACTTCAAACAAAACTTATTGGCAGTCCTCGTCCGTGTGTTTCGTGGTATAAAGATGGTGAAGAGCTTAAAAATAATGAAGAAGAAATTAAAGATGATGAACCAAAACCACATGTAATACTAGAAGCAAAACCAGATGGTATTGTTTCAATTAAAATTGATAAAGTTGAACAAATAGATTGTGGTGCTTATAAAATTATAGCAATAAATAATTTTGGTACAAGTTCTACTAATACCGCATTAGTAGTAAATGGTATGTTTATACTATAAATATGCATTAAGTATATAATATTTATTGAATTATTGTCTTCTTATTTAGTAAATAGTAATTTTCATCTGTTAAATTTATATTTTATTTGACTCAAACAAAATTAATTCACGAGAACACCACATATTCTTATTTTTAAAAAACCATATCTTACAAAATATGTTTTAATAGAATAAATTGATTTTTTTTTTTTTTTTTTAGAATTACCAAAAAAACCAATTATAATTAAGCATCAAAAACAATTTGATATTGGTGAGGGTGAAATTTTAAAAATAGAAGCTCAATATGTTGCTTATCCAGATGCTATAGTAAAATGGTACAAAGAAGGACATGTATTACATCCTTGTCCTCAATTAGATTTTGTTATGGGTCCAAATGGCAATATTGCTCTAGTAATTGAAAAAGCTACCCTTGAAGATGCTGGTGCTTATGAAGTTATTGTATCAAATGATTTGGGTAAAGCTGCTGCTCAAATTAATGTGAATGTAAAACCGGCAGCTACTGCACCAAGTTTCATTACACCTTTGAGAGATTCGAAAGTAGTGGAAGGATTTCCTGCAAAACTACAATTTAAGTTATCTGGTTTCCCGCTTCCAGATATTTCATGGTAATTATTAATAATTTACTAGATAATAAATTATTATTGCAGTTAGTATTATTTTTGGAATGTTAATTGATGATCTTATATTAGCACAATAAATGATAAGCCATTAATTATGGACGGAGAGAATGTAAAACTGGTCCAAGAACCTGATGGTGTCCATTACTTGTTAATTGAAAAGACTGGTCCTGAACACGCTGGAAATATTTTAGTGATTGCTTCAAACGATAATGGAAAAATTACATCGGAAGCAAAACTTTCAGTTACTCGTACGTAAAAAAAATGATATAAATAAATATTTTAAATATTATGCAAATTATAATATAATTTACCTTAATATTACTTACACCATATTATGGTGTTGGTATTTATTATTATTATTATATTCTGTATAAGAAAACATACATGAGTAATAAACAATTTAAAGGGTTTTTAAATGTAAAATGTATTTTATTCATTAAAAATAATAAACTTCAATCATCTGAAATTTTGAATTACCTATAAAACCTGTTTAACACTAATGTTTTTATATTTTATATAGTATTTAAATTTTATAATGAATTAATATAATATTATTAAATTACAGCAAAAATAAGTTCAGAATCACCAGAAACTAAACCTCTTTTCCTTAATGGACTTAAAGATACTACAGTAGAAGAAAGCAATCCATTATCATTATTAGCTCCATTTCTTGGTAATCCTATACCAGATGTTAAATGGGAGAAAGATGGAAAAATATTACAATCATGTAATAAAATCCATTTCACTTGTGACGGTTATAAGGTTGGACTTGAAATACTTGATACTAATACTGGAGATGCTGGCCTGTATACTTGTACTCTAACTAATCATTTGGGAACTGCTAAATCAGATTGTCATGTTGGCATTCGAAAACTTTATCAAGCGCCTGTTTTTACACAGCGTTTTTCACATAATCAACAGGTATATTAAAATGTGGTTTTAGATTCTGAGTGGAGCGAAGAAACTTATAGTTTTACAAAGATGTTTATTTTATTTTTTTTTTTTTTTTGTCTGTGCGCAACTATTTTACTAGAAAACTTGCTCTGTTTTTTAAGTGTAGCATCTTTTCTGAAAGAAAATCGGTGTGGAAAGATACTTTAAGGAGGTCATTTTTCGATTTTTCCAAGATTTTTTCCCAGAAAATGTGAAAAACCGAGATAAAACATAGGAAAACTGAGAAAAACGTAGGAAAACTGGGAAAATCGATATAACATTAAAAAAATATTATTAAAAAAAATATATAAAGTAAATTTAATTGTTTTACTATAAAATGACATATATATTGTTGACAAAGCATCACTATCAACTCAACTCCTCTCAGAATCGTTTTTCGTAAGCAATGGTTTATCATTGCTTACAGGTATATATAATTTTATCTATAACAGTGGCTGCACCCACTGGGACGGCCTCATTATCCTAGGACGTCTTTTTATATATATATTTATGTAAATTTACCTATTATTGCTTTAGTTGCTTTCGAGAGATGCTAAATACCATGCTCGAGTTACCGGGGTTCCATCCCCAAGTATTGTATGGCATAAAAACGGTCATCAACTGACAAATGGTGATAAGTATAAAATAAGACGTGACGGGGAAGTCTGCAGTTTAACTGTAACAGATGTCAACAATGATGATGCAGGACTATATAGTTGTATCGCAACTAATCGAGATGGAACTGCCACATGTGAAGCACAACTCTCAATAGCTCCTAAAATGTAATGATAAATTTTAAATGTCTCTATTTAAATTTAAATTACACTATATATATGTATGATTATTATTAATTTTTTTTAGTGTTGATGAGTCTAGGAAACAAGAACCACCTTCTTTTATGAAAAAAATTGGCGATTGTGAAGTTTTTGATGGTATGACAGCTAAATTTACTGCTTGTGCTACTGGATGGCCAGAACCAGAATATGAGTGGTTTTTAGATACTAATAGATTATATGAAACTGAAAGAATCAGAATGGAAAAAGAAGATTCTGGATTATTGAGATTAAAAATATTACACGCTGACTCAATTATTGATTCTGGTCGATACAAATTACGAATTTATAACCCTCATGGAGAAGCATATTGCGAAGCGAGCATTATATTTGACAGTAAATCATCAATCAAAAATAAATATTTAAAAATAAATATTTAATAAATTCAATTATTTTACAGATGGGTTAGATTCACGTTCTAAACGACCTGTTGGTGAACTCTACAAAGACTTTGATCGATACCGTGCAACAGGCGCACCATTACCACTACCTGATCCTCCTACAATAAGTCGTATGACTGATAAAAGACTTACTCTTTCATGGAAACCTTCATTACCAATTACACCGAGGACACCCGTTACATATTTAGTAGAAATGGAAGAACAGCCAAAAGGAGATTGGATTACAGTCAGAGCCGGTATTCGTGGTTGTGCTTGTGATGTGCATAATTTAATACCATTTAGAGATTATAAATTTAGAGTGAGAGTTGAAAATAACTATGGAATTAGTGATCCTTCGCCATTTGTTTTGACTTACAGGTATAATAAAAATAGTAATACAATTTCAATACTAAGATGTATACATTTTTTTCTTTATTTTATATTTTAGAGAAACTCTAGAACCAGAACCACCCAAATTTACTCCTTATCTTCTGCCAGGGACAGACTTTAAGCCAGAATCATCCCCTTATTTCCCTAAAGATTTTGATATTGAAAGACCTCCTCATGATAACTATGCCCAAGCACCAAGGTAAATTGTTTACTGTAATATTATTTATTATCTACTTATTTCATATTATATTACCATAAAAATACATACAGGTTTTTACATCAAGAACATGATACTCAGTATGGAGTTAAAGGTCATAATGTTAATTTATATTGGTTTATTTATGGATATCCAAAACCAAAAATGCAATATTATTATGACAATCAATTAGTAGAAATGGGAGGCCGTTATGATTCAAGTTATACACGAAATGGTCAAGCAACATTGTTTATTAATAAGTAAGTTTTCAACACAAGTAAATAATATAAACATAGCATAAATGTAATAGAATTTTTCCATTTTATCAAATAGGATGATGGATCGAGATATAGGAATTTATGAAGCTGTTGCTACAAATGAACATGGGACCGCTAGACAAAGAGTTAGATTGCAGATTGCCGAGTATCCAAAGTTCTTAAAAAGACCCGAAGAAATGTATGTAACTTTGCGCAAAAATTGTAAACTGGAAGCTAGAGTTATTGGTTTTCCATATCCAGAAATAAAGTGGTTTAAAGACTGGAAACCATTAGTTGATTCGGCAAGAATTCAAGTTAGTGTATAATTTGCTTCATATTTATAAAATTCAATATTATAAAAATATTGTTTTTACTTTTAGATCGAACAAGTAGAACCTGATGTTTGTATAATGCGTATTGAAGATTTAATTATGAAAGATGAGGGTTTATATAGTATAAGTGCACGTAATTTAGCCGGATCAATATCTACATCAGTAGCTATACATGTTGAAGATAGAGAATCTGATTATTCATATAATGGTAAAACTGATATAAAATGGAAAAAGAAGGAATTATCAGAACTATATGATCTTGGAGACGAATTAGGACGTGGTACGCAAGGTATTGTGTACCATGCTGTAGAAAGATCAACAGGTAGAAATTATGCAGCTAAGATTATGCATGCAAAAGAAGATCATCTATTGAAATTAATGGACAATGAGTTAAAAATAATGACCGATTTAAGCAATAGACGAATTATCCGTATTCATGATGCATTACAGACTTCCAGAACATACACTTTAATTACAGAACTGTATCCTTTTATAGTATTGGCATATTATATGAATTATCTAATAATTTTTGATAATAATTAATAACACTTACTGTTTTTATCTGAAGTATAAATAAAATAAATGCCTTAATAAGTTTCAATAATAGTATAATACCTATTTAAACATAAATACATAGATACATTTTATATTATTGATTTTTTTTTCAAATAATTTTGATTTTAATATTTAAAAGTTCACAATGGTCTTATTATTGGTCTTTTATTTATTATATTTGTTAACTCAGTTACCAAATGGATCACAAAATGTTAAACTTACATAAAATTTTTCCTCAAAATCGATAATCTTAATCAATGTCTTGAACTAAAATCTAACCTTGATATTTTTGCAAATTGGACGCATGATTTGCTTTAATACAAATAAATACCATATTATAACTTATTCTAGACATCGATCTTCTATTCACCACAACTATTCTTTTAATAGCAGCACTCTTGACCATATTTTTCTCCATAAAAGTCTTGGTATACATTTTACTCCATCTTTAAACTTTGAACATCACATAAATGTAACCGTAGGTAAAGCATTAAAAGTCTTGGGATTTATTAAACGCAACACCACTCATTTTTCTTCTGCAAAAGGCACCACAGATACTCCTAATCTCCTATCAAACGTAAGTTTTTGTATCCCTTTCTTCTTCTCCAAACTCCTTCTTTCTAGGACCAACCCACGGTACATCCTACAGTAATAACTACCCCTTACATAGAATACTTCATAATTTAAATAGCCTTAATTTTGATTCCAACTATAAGTAATTAAATTTACGACTAAATGTAATGTTTTTAAATTTAATTTAATTTTTTATTTATTTATTTATTTTTTATTTTTTTTCATATGGTAGTAATATATCACCATCTAATTTGTATTTTTTTGTTTCTGCATTATTTTCGTTATTACTGTGTATTATTAGCATTATATTATAAATAACTGTTACTTGTAAACCAAACCTTAGATGTAATCATAAAATTGCCGACTGGCGTTTATAAATAAATAATTATATGTTTAACTTTAGTTACACACAAGACAAAAAAATTATTTTTGTAAAATCCTTAACTTTAAATTTAGTGCTGGAGGAGGTGAACTTTTGGATATTCTAACCAAACATTCATTCCTCACGGAATACGATATAGCTTTATACATAATACAATTACTTAAAGCCTTGAAGCACATGCATGATTTCGATATTGCACATTTGGGATTAACAGTAAGTGCTTAAATATACACATTTTTAAATTATAGATTTAAACATGTATCCATTGTTAATTACCAAATTATATTATTAAATATAGCCTGGAGATTTATTAATATCTCACCCAGGAGGTGATGTATTAAAGTTGTGTGATTTTGGATTAAGCAGAAAAGTAAATAGAAGAAAACTAGAACCAGTTGACTATGGAATGCCTGAATTTATTTCTCCAGAAATAGCCAAAGGAGAAGGAGTTGACCTTTCTTCTGATATGTGGTCAGTTGGAGTGACAACTCATTTACTTTTAACGGGAGTTTCATTATTCCGTTGTGTAAACGATGCTGATACTTTAAATAGAGTTAAAAGTGGCTCTTATACACTCAGTTCCAAAATTAGTGATTTAGCTAAAGATTTTATTTCAAAACTATTAGTATTTAACGCTAATGATCGCTTGGATGTAATAACTGCTCTACAGCATCCATGGTTACAACTCGGTGAAGACATACCCACAGACTCTAGTCGAATAAACACTGATTCTCTCAGAAATTATTACAACAACTTTAAGTATGATTTTTTATTCTTATAATTGTATTTTTAATAATATTATAATTATATTTATAGAGATTGGTATAGTAATGCTTCATGTAGAAACTGGTATCGACGTCGTCCATTATCTTCAGCATACACACACCCATCAAAAATGATTTATCCACCTGGTTTAGCTTTTACTCCTAGTCCTACTCCAGAACCAGAACCAAAAAAACAAAAAAAACATGTTCCATCATGGAAAGATAAACTTCCATCCAAAGAACCAATTGATACAGAAATAGGAATCATAAAATCAGAAAGTCACTATCAATATGGTCCTGATACGTATTTGTTACAGCTAAGAGATACCAATTTCCCTGTACGGTTAAGAGAATATATGAAAGTTGCCAATAAAAGTCTAACACATAGAGGAGGAACTGATTCGCATCTAGACTGGGAGGTAATTTAAATTAAAACATGTTATAACTCATTAATTAACTTAAAATGTTATGATTAGGCACCCGTTATACGCGAACGAAGAAAATTTACTGATATCATGGATGAAGAAATTGAAGATGAACAAAAAGCTAGAATAAGTCAATATGGTGCTGACATATACACATTAAGAAGACTTAAACAAGAAATAGGTTCCAGACCAACTGCCCATGTAGAAGCTGAAGCAATCTTAGAATCAAGAATTGATGGACAACCTCCCTTCTTCAGAGAAAAGCCACAAGTATTACCTATCGAACCCGATAAGTCAGCTGATCTTATGTGTTTAGCTGTAGGAGTTCCAAAACCATTAGTTCAATGGTTTAAGTAAGTTATTAAAACCACATTAATCAAATATTTGTTTTATTTATATATTATAAATTTATATAGAAACGATATAGTTCTCACTGAAAGTCATAGAATTAAAATGTTAGAAGATAACGACGGAAGATCGATTCTCAGATTAGAACCAGCAACTGAACTGGATCTGGGAATTTATAAGGTTGTAGCAAGAAATAAATTTGGACAAACAACAGCTCGAGCTCGGTAAGTCTAAATATATTCTTTACATATTTTAACTAATGTTTACATTTTTAAAGACTTGTTTTGGCTCGTTCACCTGGAGTTATGGAGGCTCCAATAGTGAAAGAATATTCTGACACAGAAATTTTATTGCAATGGGACCATCCTAAAGATGATGGAAATGCTCCAATACTATGTTATCAATTGGAGATACGGGAAAATGGTAAGAAGTTTCAGGTTAAATTATGTAGATAAATAATTTCGTTATATCTACTAGCTATAATAAAATTAAATATTTTATAAAGTGCTGTTTGTTTATTTTATAATAGTATAAGTTATATATTTTAAATTATTATGCTTTTAGAAAATGAATGGGAATTGGTGGCAAAAAATATTGATCATGAATTTTGGCTTATGCAGAACCTTAGACCATATACAAATTATGAATTCAGATTAGCAGCAATGAACTATATTGATTGGGGTCCTATTGGACCACCTTCACCAATGGTTCGAACCCATTTCCCAGGTAAGAATCCTGATAAATATACAAATTTAATCAAGTATTATTTTAACGACTTATTAAATGTTTATAATTAGATGCTCCGAAGTTGAATGTTTCATCGGCAATGATAAATCTACAGATAATAACTGAAAGTGGACGAGAAATAATTGGTGACGAGCCACGCAATAATTTAGATTATTCACTTGAATATAAACCAACAGATTGGGCTGAACAGCCTCCTATTGAAAAATATCGATTTATTTCTGAAATTGCTAGGTAAGCATATACTCTTACTATTGTTTTCAATTATTAAAAGTATTTAAAATAAAAAAAAATTGAATTATATTAATAAATATATATATATTTTATGAAGAGGACGATTCTCCGTCATACTTAAGGGAATAAATACATCAAACGATTCAATTATCGTAGCAAAATTATTAGAAATTACACCAGATACTAAAGAACAAGTTACACATGAGTTTAATGTTCTTAGAACATTAAAACACGAACGAATAGCATACCTTATTGAAGCTTTCAAGTAAGTAAATACATATTTAATAAAACAAAAATGTTTAACAAATTAAAAATCGAAGTTCGATTTAACATGTTTTGAAATGCCGCGATTTTTACTTTTTTTGTCAAAATTTGAATTTCAATATGTATAAAATTAATAAAACAAAAATGTTTAACAAATTAAAAATCGAAGTTCGATTCAACATGTTTTGAAATGCCGCGATTGTTACTTTTTTTGTCAAAATTTGAATTTCAAACGCTTATAAAAGAAACTACTAAGCACCTATTTGATTGTAAAATCAACTTTTTATTTTTACCATTTTGTACAATTTATAATAAACTTCGTGTTAAATTTTCAAACATTTTTATCTGAGTCACAAATATTATATTATATTCACATAAATTTGTTTTTTATCTCTGCGCAACTTTTCTACCAGAAGACTTGCTCAGATTTTTAAGTGTAGAATCTTTTCTGAAAGGAAATCGGTGTGTAAAGGTACTTTAGGGAGGTCATTTTTCGATTTTTCCAAGAGTTTTTCCAGAAAATGTGAAAAACCGAGATAAAATATGGGAAAACTGAGAAAAACGTAGTTAAATATTATTAAAGAAAATATACAAAGCCTATTTAATTATTTTACTATAAAATGATATATATACTGTTGATAAAGCATCACTAGAACTCTGCTCAGAATCGTTTTTTGTAAGAAATGGTTTATCATTGCTTACAGGTATACATTAAACTATCTATAACAGTGGCTGTCGCCATTATCCTAGGACGTATTTTTACCATTTTTAACCTCCTTAGGGGTTAGATTTTAGAAAAATATTTCTTAAAGGGTCTCTGTATTAACAAAACAAAATTACTTACCAAATTTTATACTCGTAGCTTCAGCGATTCCTGCTAAGCTATGATGGATCATTTAGTCGAGACATTTTATTTTATCTATATATAAATTATGTTTTTGATAAGTAAACTAGTTATTAGTTTACATAATTTGCATAAACTTTAATAAATAATAAGTTATGATAACTTCAAATAAAATAAAAATTTGAAGACCATTTTAAAATATCTCACATACAAGACTAATAAGCTAAAAATTTAAATTAAAAGATCAACTATCAAGAGATTATTATATTAATTTATTATGTTACTTTCCCATTTAAAAAAACATATTGTGTTTTTTTTATTTTGTTGTAAATACATTTTTATTTTCCAATTTCAGGTTAGAAAATGCACCTGTTGCTGTTTTCATACAAGAAAAATTACAAGGTGCAGATATTCTTACCTACTTATCAACTAAAGAACAATATTCAGAACAAACTATTGCTACTATTATTACACAGGTCAATATGTTTTATATTTTTCAAGCTAAATTTATGATAATATAGCCCACATTATACGGGTATAATGCATAGTATTTGAGACAAGCGTCCCGGTGTCCTGACCAAATGTTTTGAACATTACTTTTGTCCAATATTTTAAATCACCCATTCCATAAGTCCCTTACCTTTCCTTATTTTTTAAATTATTCAACTCATATTTGTTTTATCTTTTATATCTAGTTATGTTAAATAATTTTGTCCACAAAATTGTTTTTGAATTAAATAAATTGAGATTGACAATCTCAATAATATAACATAATACCAAGAAGATCAGAATTTTAGTTTTTTTTTTTTTACTATACCGACTAACAGTTAGTACGGAGAGGGGCAGTAACCGTGCGATATCATGAGATTGGGTAGTATCACTGTAGACAAATTAAATTTTTGAATTTATTGACATATTAGTAATATGTCAGTTTGATTTTAACATCATTTTTCGTACAAAAAATTACCTAAAAAGTAAACATTTTGATTTTGATTGGATAACTTTTGAGTTACGGACTAGTTTTGAGAGCTACATCCTTATACCGTCACCCTTCTCCTACCACATGGTTTGTTGCAATATATGTAAATTTTAAGTGAGATTTAATATGCTCTGTATTTATAGTACCTAAATAAATCTGGCATTTCTATATTAAATACATTTTGTTATAACTTTACAAAAACTTTTCTAACGAAAATTGGTTAAGTGTTTAATATTCGAAAATATAAAAATAAAATAAATAATAAGTAGTAATTTTGTTGTAATTTATATTTTGTTTGTTCATGGTAAGGGTCAAACTTGACAGGAAAACACTTCTTTATTGCCTATACAGATGTATATATACCTATCCTATACATAGAATCAAATTAGTTCCATGTTAAATTTTTGGATTTAAAATATAATTTTGTGAAATACAAGATATTTTTAATGCAATTTTAAAATAACATTAAAAAACTATTCTTCAGTATCTACCTAATTTCGTTTAGGTGCATAAAATATATGAATAACAAAATTATAATCTGTCTATAAAAACGGATCACAAATTTGTATTGTAATAAACTTATATACGGCAATATTATTATTGAAGATCTTTTTACAAAATATCCGAAAAAATTATGTATATTGCACAGGTACTGGACGGATTGCAATACTTGCACTGGCGGGGCTACGCCCATTTGAACATGCAACCAGACAACATAGTGATGGCGTCAGTACGGACCGTGCACGTGAAACTAACCGACTTTGGTTGCGCTCGGAAAGTGAGCAAGCTGGGCGCGGTGGTGAACTCGAACAATGGTGTCTTGGAGTTTACAGGTATATATCACAAATACGCCTCTTCTTCCTCTTAGCGTTATTTATCCTACAAATGTGGAATCGACGAATCTAGGACGTTTTGACCTCGTCGAAAAAATAGCTGAAATTTTGTCCCGAACCGTTAAGGATCGATAATCGATATTTTCAAGAAAAAATGTCTGTAATATGAAAAAATCATTAAAAAAATAGGGTTTTCAACCGTTTTATCAACTCGTGGTATTCAATTTAAAATATAGGATCGGGTATCGGTTTTATATCGGTAACTAAAACCGAAATATTGGATATCGGAAAAAAGTCTTATAGGCTTACCACTAATTATTTAGTCCCCAAAAATTAATAATTTTAGGATAATATGTTTTTGTCGTCAAGTTTCTACAATAGAAAGCAATTAGCTTAGTTACCTAACTTAAGTTTAACTACCTATATTAGTAAACTTGTATTGAATAGAAATAATAAACTTTATATTATTTTATTATTTAAATTATATCTGTGGTTTAAAGTAATACTGTGGACCAAAATATCTCGCAGTCAATATTGTAGAGATGAAACGTTCGTTAATCGGGTCAGCTACTTTTAAGTTTTAGTTTTGCTCTGTCATCTATGAAGATTCATATACATCCTTATTTTTAAATGACCTTTCAAGCATCAAACCTCTTGCCACTTACCTTTGGCCTACCTCATCTCTAGTATCCACCTATACCTATTCTTTTGACTATCTCATCGTTTCTTTTTCTCTCGATATACCCGTTCTTGACGAGTACGCAGGGGGTGTTTTGGGTGTTTAAACACCCCCTCCCCCAAAGTATTTAGTTTAACCTCACCTAACTTAATCTTTCATATATTTACTAAAAAAAAGTTCTAATTTTCAATAACTAATTTAAAAAAAACACCCCCAAAACTTATTTCTGCGTACGACTCGCTTTCATTTTGCTTTTAAGACTATCCTTAATCCTATCTATAATCCTATCTATCCACATGTATCATTTTTTATCAGTATGTACCTATCAGTTTTATCAGTACCTACAAATGGAACAAATGCAGTTTGTTCCATGTGATTTTTTTAGAATTTTTTTTTTCAAAATAAATATTAGTATATTTATGTTTTTTATTTTAGTGTTAACAAACTACGTAAAACTCAATTATAAAATTATTTCAAACATTTGCATATAGGTAGTAAAAATTAATACATTTTAAAAAATAAAACCCCGATGGGGTGATTGTTGGTTACATCTTATTATTACACCAAATAAAAAAAATATTTCCAAAAATTTTGATTTTTGGTATTCCAAACTTAAAAATACGATTTTTGACGATAACTTCTAAGGGAAGTTTGAGTGACTTTTTTTTAAAAGTGCCATCAAATTAAGCATACAAAGACGCATTGTGAAAAAAGTTTTAGAAGCTAAACTGAATGTATGCTAAAACTACAACCGCTGGCTTCACATTCCCAGAATAGTTTTATGCAATTTTTCTTGTATCCTTAATGTCACTGTTATCGCGCAACCCTCCTTTGCTTACTCCATCAGGCTACTGATTATCTATGATTGCCAATTTATTTTCTATTTTCTTACACCACTAATCCTAATTTGAACCAACTTGAACTTTTCGTCTCAAATTATACTTAGACCTCTGTGTTCTGTTAATTATATACACGTCGTACTGAAATATTTTTATCACCAACATATATTGTCATTTAGCGCCTGAGATGCTATGTGACGAGCCCGCGTACCCATACTCAGATATCTGGTCGCTTGGAGTAATCGCGTACACCCTGTTATCCGGCATGTCGCCATTCCGGGGTGCTAATGACATCGAGACCAGGCAGAATATCACGTTTGTCAGATACAGGTTCGAATACCTGTACAAGGACCTGTCGCAGGAGGCCACCAGGTTCCTAATGTTGTTGTTCAAGAGGACGCCCACGTACGTATATCCAATTTCGTAAATTTCGCTATAAATTATAATACAACCGACCTGACGAGACGGCGTAGCGAAAGTCTTACTTTTTTCTTATACGCGAATGTTCAAAACGTGGCATACTAAATAGCTAACCACGTGCTATGACTGGGATATGTTTTTAAAAAATAATTTTCCATGTGGTTTTTATTTTTATTTTATAGAAAACGGCCGTCAGCAGAAGAATGCCACGAACATAGATGGCTGTTGCCAACGGAATACATGATTAAGAAAAGAGAAAAGACCATGTTTAATTCATATAAATTACAGGTGAATGTTTTTATTAAAAATCATATTCATGTACTTAATTTTGCATTATTAATGTGTTGGTTAATTTATACTATTATTTATTTATACTAAAATTATACTATTTACACGCTGGTTCAATTTTAAAATCTTTTTAACCAGTTATGTTGCAATTTATGAAAAAAAAAAATATATTATATTACCTATACATATTAATTTATTAATTAGGTATTAATATATTTTTCATAGATTAATTAAAATTTGCAAGCTGATTTAAAAATATTTAAGGGAAGACATAAATAATTTGTAGCTATTGTTGTCTCCGCTTTAGGATGTAACCACAAAACGTACTAATCATCTACTTTCTAAATTATTCTGTTTAGCATTTTGCCAAGGAGTATCATGAAAACAGGACCAAATTAGCAACTTCTTCACAAAAGTTGTTAGGCGCCTTAGGAACACGGCAAATTGGACTTGGTCGATCAAATAGTGTAGTTGATGAACTGCTCATCTTCAAATAAATGTAGCAGTAAAGACGAATTACCATTTAAATATAAAATTAATTTTAAATCTGTTGTTATATCAAAAACATTACAATATTGTTACTTATAACTAATGTAATTGTATATGTTTTATTGATTAAATTATTGTTAATTTAAAATTTAAATAGTGATTTATTTCAAAAATATCCATGCAAAAAAAAAAATAATAATAATAATAACATATTATACAGTATATATTGTACATACACATTAGGCCATTAGGATGTTTCAGAATTTTTTTTTTATCAGATGTTCTACTTCTCTTGATATTGTGTTTTTTAAAGTTTAATAATCTTTTCCAATTTCTATTAGATTTGTTAATGTCGCGGGCATCGTTTTTAAAAAAAGTTAAGGTTTTTTGTTTTTATTTTTTATATGTGTTGATGATAATTTTTAAGGAAAAATCATTAGATTAAAAATTATCAGAAAAAAAAACAAACATACTAATATTTTTTTCAAAATAATCTAAATTGTACGGATTTATATTCTCTTATAATCCACAAAAAAGCGTTTTAAAACATCTAAAAATCACTGAAAAAAAGCACTTATAAATATTGAAAAAAGCAAAAATGTAGAAGAGTTCAAAAGCAGATTTATCTTATAAAACATTTTCAAACACCACAAAACTTTTAGTAAAAATTAATTAATTATACGTACAATTTTATTTAAAAGAACTTATTTTGTGTGAATCATTTTTGTAATGTTAGGAATAAGCTGAATTTAAATAAGTTAAATTCACTTAAAAAAGGAGTTTTGAACTCCTCTATTATTTTTGCTTTTTTCAATATTTGTAAGTGTTTTTTTTAATGTTTTAAAGCACCTTTTTGTGGATTATAAGAGAATATAAATTCTTTCTCTAATGATGAGTAAAATTAGTGAAAGGAAATTAACTTATTGCCTAGTACAACATTTTAACAAAAAGATGGATGAAAATGCGGTCAGTTTACAATTAAAATTAATCATTTTGCATAATTTTTTTTGCCTGCACGTGACAGAAAAAACATATTCTATATGCAACATAATTTTTCTGGTCTGCATTAAAAAAAAATTCTGAATTTTTCAATATTGAACCTTTATTTTTTCTTCATATTTATTCCATAATAATATTGTTATATATAATTTATTTTAATTTTGTATTAACTCAGTTGTGTATATTTACTATGTACCTACAATCTACACACACCATACTTTACTGTAAAATGACTAGGTAGTCTTGTTAACTATAAAACAAATAATTGTAAAAATAATTTTATTTGAGTGTAACTCACTATACAAATATAACCATTCTCGCGGTAACTAAATGAAGAATAATTTTAAAATATTTAAGTATGGTTAAAAAGAATTGATTTATCAAAATTATCCAAAATTTTACTTTTAAAGGTTTAAACAAGAGGTAAAATTTAGATTATTTAATTTGAAAAAAATATTATAATACATTTTTATCTTCTGATAATTTTTGATCTAATGATCTCTCTTTAAAATTATTATTTACACACATAAGAAAACAATATTTTTAATTCAACTATAATTATTTCTTAAATATACTTATGTTTTCAAACAAATTTCTAATAAAAAAAACTGTCCGGCAATGCCTGGTTAAAGCTGCTAGTATACAATAAAGATATAATCATGTGTATCCCACAAGCAATGCAATTGTCAATAACATGACTTATTTAGTTTAACTGTAATTAGAATAAAATACTTAAAGATATTGCATAGTTTTCATAATTTCATATTACAATCATATTTTCTATAAAATACTTATATTTTCAAAAAATAACTCCCATAAAACTTGGTAATCTTATATTCTAAAATATTACATTATCTTTATTTTTTCACCTTTGTTTTTAGATGTGAAACCACTACCCACTGTTAATTTTTAAGTGGCAACCTATATTTTAAAATTCCATTAATAGATGGAGTTTTAATTTTAATAGAAGTTTTAATTTAAATAAATTTAAGTGTTGTAATTTTTAAATTCTGTTAACCCGTTGAAAAAATATTCCATTTTTAGAATAGTGAAGCATCATTTATGTGGCGACACAGTATGCAGCATTTGAATAATATTCCACTACTTTATCTTTGAGCACAAACATATTATTTATTTAGTTAAAATTTACTATTAAAGACTAGATTTATATACTCTTAAAATCCACAAAAAAGCACCCAAAAATATAAAAAAAATTTAAAAAACAAAAATGATAGAGGGGTTTAAACCTCATTCCTCTAATGTCTAATGGCTCCAACACTTTAAACTGAATTATTCAACAATATAAAAATGATTAACACAAAGTATTTTTTTTACTAAAAAATTGTGCATATTATAATTTTTCTAATAAACTATGAGTCTATAATTTTATTTTTTAAATTTTAACCTTTTAAAACTAGCTACCACATTCAAAAACAAAAGATAATTCTATAGTACATGATTGAATATATATTTAAAAAAGTATTAAAAACTGATAGATTCATAAAACATAAATCATATGTGATAATTGTGTTTATTGCATTAATTTATGCACCTCATGATTCATACACATTTTTGTAATTCAAATACTAAAACTAAAATCAATAAACCTGTAATTTTGTTTTTCTAAACATAATTGAACTCTGGTGTAAGTCACCAGAATCAATGTTGATTCTCGTTTTCAATACTAGATTTTGGATAAAAAGATGTTTTATGGTGATGAACTGGAGGATAAAAATAATCATACGTTTTTTCTAAGCCAATAACAGTAGCTGCCAATCCAAATGCAATTGTGAGTCCATTTTTACCACGGAACCAACATTTAAAATATTGTTCATAACGGTTTCTGGTTTGAGGTGGATATCTCCATACTTCATTTCTGTAATAATTACAAATATTTCAATATTTATAATTATAGAAATATAACCGTTATAGTAGAAAAGTAAAATAGTAGGTAACCCCAATAGTTAAATTTTTTTTATCAAAATTTAACAGTTAACCACAACTCATATACAGATGTATAATATTATGTGTACATTAATATTTCAATTATTGATACTGTTTAAGTTAAAATTATTTAGTATCGACTATCAACATGCAGGGTTAAACAGTACCTAAGTTACAATTTTAGCTTGCATCACAATATCATGATAGTGTTCTAGAAAGAGAACTATTGCAGTTTACAACCATATAATTATTTAAATTATTTATTTCAAAACCTAGATAAATCATCATTTTAAAAATTATAGCAAAATTATAACAAAAATTTGTACTTATCATTAGTTTCGAAGTTATAGTCAAGTTTGTTGTTTTTATGGATATAGTATATGTTGTTATACTTATTCAGAATGTTTTAATTGAAAATAAATCCTGATTTGTTAGCAAAACCATGTAGGAACTGGAAAGCAACAGGAAATATTGAAAAAAAATATAATCGAGATATGGATTCAAATTTGAGAGTTCTGGAATGATAACAGGTACACATCATCACTAGACTGCGACAACCAAGGTCCAAGGAATTAGAATATTGAATTATTTAGTATATCATACATAATATTTATAAAATGATAAACTTAAAAACTAATGACCATAGCTAATTTTCGTTTGCACCATCATTTTTAAAATATTGTTCACCTAGGTTTTGAAAAAAAAATTTAAAAATCACATGGCAACTAAATTACAATTATATCAAAATGTCAAAAAGTGAGAATTTTAATTTTTAGATTTTTAACACTTTTCAAGCTTTTGAGTAATTAAGACAAAATATTAATATGTATATTTTCACGGGAAATTATAAAATGGATATTCTGATTGTAGAATATTAATAAAGTAAGAGGGAAAAGGAAAGAAGATAGGGGTGTTTTTTCTGTATTTTAATTTATTTTTTTCAAGTCAACTTATACTTACAGGCAATATAATATAAATAAATGGTAATTTTGTTTTATTAAAAATAATTTTACCTTAACCACGGATCTTTCAGTCCTTCAGAAGCTAGAATGTTCTTCACCTTCACAAGGTCTGGAACATCATCGACTTTATATATTCTGTAATCCGGTATTTTGATTTCGGATTCGTGATGACCACCCATCGCTGTGAAGTTGAAAAATATATTCTTTATAGAATATTGGTTAAACTTAATATGAATTATACAATATATAGATTCCTTTTAAAGTAATACTTACTGTTTTAAAAATACCGAAACAATATCCTAAAAATTATTCGCAAATAAATTTTCTGTGAAGGATATCAAAATTAGTTTATCGTTAGCGAACACATTTGATAACAGAAACGAACAGCTGATATTTTTCAAAGACGATTTAACAAGTAATATTCGTGATAAGAATACAAAGTATTATTCAGTTAACAAAAACGATAATTAAAAAAACAGTACACAAACATTCTTATCTAAGGCGTGAACTCAACAAGTTACAAGTTAAAAGAAGGAACAAACATCAAATTTTGAATATATCTTCTTTTGGTATTATTCGTTAGTTTCAGTATCTATTATAATTATCCATTCGAGATTACTTGAAATTCAATATTTTAAATACTTATACAACTGATTAAAAAATTATAATAATTTACAATGAGTTCTGACAGAATCGACTACCCAAAAGCGTCTAGTAAGTTATGTTGTACAATGTTTATACGTAGGTTTTGATTTTACAGTAATATCTCCAAAATTTGGACACCCATTTTATTATTATTATTTAAATGGTTTATTATTATATTTACAATTTGTACTAGGGCGTATAACGAGTAATATTTTTTACTGTGTATAATATAAAAGGACGGTGAGAGACTTGAAGACGCTTCACATTAGAAACGCCTGAACATGTATGCTTCACTTAATAGAGATATGCGTCAAAGATTAGGTAGGTCTCTTGGCCATTTGCGTTTTAAACGTTTTACTGGGTTTCCTGGATGATGATTAGAATAAAGTTGAACAATTCGGCTATTAGGGTGATGTTCCGTTTTGGATTGAAGGCGTGTGTAAATTATGGTAGCTATTTGATTGATAGTAGTGATTTTTAGTTCATTGTGTTGTCTGACATTGGTAACGTACCAAGGAGCGTTGATAGTCATTCGTAGGCAAATGGCTTGTAAAGCCTGGATGGTTCTGGTATTTGCTGGTTTGGCCGAACCCCAGAGGGCGATTTCATAGGAAATTTCATAGGTTGAAATAGACATTTGTACAATATACGATATATTTGTACAGTATACGGTTAGAAGTGTGCATTCTTAATTTGAGGAGTGCACTTAGAATATGTAGGCAGCTGTTCAGTTGTTTGCGTTTGTTTTGAGTGGTGGACCCCAAGTGAGTCTTTTTTCAAACAGTAGACCAAGGTATTTCACTTCTCTTGTCTGCGGGATGACGACGTTAGTAAACGTTATGGGGGGACAGTCTCCCAAGCGGAGGGCAAATGTGACATGAGCCAATTTGGAGTCGTTGATTTTAATTTTCCACGAACTGAACCAATGGGATAGGTTGTTCGGGTGGTTTTTTTAGTTGAAGCCTCCAACTTGGAGGTTTGCTTCATGGTGGCTGGATGATAGTACTGCGGTGTCGTCGGCATAGATCCCGATAAAGGCGGTGTCAGAGGTTGGGATATCTGCTGTAAATAGTGTATAGAGAAAAGGAGCGATGTCATGATCTTGAGGGACTCCGACTGAGATTAATTGTGAGTTAGGGAATGTTGTTTTTAATTTGAGTTTAAATCTTCTGTCATTTGGGAAGTAAATATTTTTTTTGAAATTTTTCTTGAGTTTGAATAACAAGCCGTCATGCCACACGGTGTCGAATGCTTGTGCTACGTCTAGGAAAAGATCTGAGCAGTATTTTTTTTCTATTTCGAGTGTTGTGGCGATGTAGATAGTCTACTACTCTGTGTGATTATTGGAACGTTGGTGTTTTGCACGGAAGTCAAATTGAAATTCGGAAAGTACATTTTGTTTAAGGGCGATAGCAGTGAGTCTCTTGAGAAGTATTATTATTCTAAGGAACAAATGCGCTTTACCACGCCCCTCACGGATTTCAAATTTTTTTTTTTAATAAGACATGTTTTTCGACACTGATTTTGAAAATATTAAAAGTAATTTGTTTAGAACTATTATTAAACAAGTTACGGCAATAAAACTTCAAAAATGCAGACTGTTTCAATCGAAAATAACCATTGATATTTTGTGCAAAACCACGTCGGATAGGTAAAACAAGGGGAAAACAGATGCATTTTAGGTGTTGGTACATAGAAATCCGGAGAGATCACTACTTGTTCACTCGGAATTTTACATCAACATAACTTCTAAAATATTTATAAATAAAAAACTGATAGCACCATTATTCTCAGCATCAAAAAACAGCAAAAAAAAAATGTTTTTTTTTAAAATTCGAATTTTTTTTTGTAATAATAATAATAAATGGTATCCATAAAAAAAATGTTGAAATTCATGAGGGGCGTGGTAAAGTGCATTTTAGCCTTATTCTGATTGAATATTATGCGAGTTCTATTTAACGAGTAAAGCATACTTATATTAAATTTAAAGTTTTTTTTTTTTTTATTAAAATGTAGTTATTCCTTGTTTTTATTTAGTTGGTAGTTACTAGTAGCATCAATGTTCGAAAGTGTTAAATATTTGTTATAGTTTTGTGAAGTATATGTATTTATTGAATGTTGATAGATTTAAAAGTAAACTACAATACACATTTGTATTGAAATGCCATTGTCTACTTATGCAGAAATCTTAAATTAAAAGAAATATAATCAGTACCTTCCTACCTATCTGCTGTAAAATTTAAATTATTTTTTTTTTTTTTTAAACTTTTATTTAACTATTCTGATGATAATATTGATAATAAAATAATTATGTAAAAACAAAATTATAAAATAGTTAAAACTTGTTAATAAATACATTTAAAAAAAAATTAAATTTAAAAATCATATACGAACAAATACAATTAAATTAAAAAATAATCTTTTTAAATTAAATAGATGTAAAATATTGATGAATTAAAATAAAAATAAGAAACTTATTGACCAGTACAATATTATAGGTCTAGGAAACTTACTAAAAATAATTTTAAATACTTTATATTTACTGTTAGGCATTATTTTTAATTTATATTATTTCATTCTAGAACAAATAAGTGATGCTGGTGTGATTGTTTACATTGGAGGTGTTTTTTTAGTGATTGCATTCTTAAGGTAATGGAAAATGAAAACCTTGAAATTTATTTATTTATTTTATTTTAATATGTTATTTATAGTCCGTATTGGATAGAATCATACGATGAAGCACGCATGGAATTTAAACACATGGGCTTATGGACTTATTGTTTTAATCATTTCCGATATCCTCATTACCAATTTGACAAATTATTTACTGGATGCGGTACAGTATTCAGTGAAGAATATTATGTTATTCGAGAATGGCTATTACCGGGTTAGTAACATTGATTGTTGGTAACTTGACTGCAATTATTCATTATCAATGTTCATTTTTTATAAAGGATGGTTATTATTTTTGGAACTCTGCATGACATTAGCATTATTGTTATCGCTCGGAACATTGGCATTAATTGCTTCCATTTTAACAAGGTATCCTCAACGTCTAGTTCTTAAATACGAATACATGTTATCAGCTGCATGTTTTTTGGCGACTTCAGTATCTGGTTTGTAAAAATAAATGTTTTATAGTTTTTTGTTTGATATGGTTAAGTTTTGACTTTAAACATTAATGTTTGTTTGTTTAGCCACTTTAATATTTGTAAGCTTAATCCTGTTTCCGTTCAATTGCTGGAGACGTGATTGGCTCCAGAACCCAATGTTCAACCACCTTTCTTGGTCATATTATACTGCGGTCTTATCAGGTTTTATACACGTGTATGGTGCATGGTATTTGTACAAGGTTTGTCAATTTAATTTATTTTGTTGATTAAATCACAATTGTTAACAAAACTATTGTTTTTCAGGATGCCCGAATCACTTATGAACAAAGAAGAGAGAGCAAAAACTTAGTTATGCAGATGTATCCTCCTCACGAGCGTAATTTTTATGATCAGTGATCAGATTAATTTTTTTTCAAACCTATGAATTAAGAATAAAAAAAAAAAATATAAAGATACCGTCCTTTATAAATGTAATGATCCGTCCATTTATTGTTTAATTATAGGCTATACTTATTATAAAATATTTAACATGGCATCTAACAAAATATTTTATTAGTATAATAATTGTATTTATTTATATTTTCGAAATATAAATATTGTTTTAAATGTTTCAAGATATTATAGGAATCAATTAAGTGATTTTTTATTATTTTTTTTTTTTATATAATGACTTATAATTATTGCACTAAATATCATTATTTTTAAGACACTGCAAAAAATACAAAAAAAAAATCAAGAACTTGAAATTTGTATAATTCATTGTAAAAAAAGTATTTTAAACACTATTTTATATATATATTTATATTTTTATTGTAACATAAATTATAATTTTATTATGTTTATTGTTAATATATTTATTTATGTTAATATTATAACATTAATGAAAAAAAAAAATATTTTTAATACTGACGATAAGTACAATATACTTGAATTTAAATATTTAACTGAGCTTGTTATTTATTTTAGTTAACATGATTCTAAATAATATTTATTAGAATGAACCTAATAAAGAAAAACAGAAAAGAATGTGTACTGATTGATAATCAATATAATATGATGCACCTCCTTCCTAATTATCAAACGTGTGTCACCAATTATTTTTTTATCATTATTATGAACACATATATTTAAAAATTGATTTGCCAATCAGTTATTAATTAGTGGTTCTAATCTTAAATACCAACAAATCGCTCATTGTTACTTTGACAACAGTATCACTTGTTACTTATTATGGTTATTTTAAAAAATCACTGCAAAATAATTTGTCAACTACATTATATTTAGAAAAATAAATTAATACATAAGTATTACTTTCGTAATTAATACTTAACAAAAAAGGATTAACATCTTTTAATAAAGTATATCAATTAAAATCTAAAATTTATCTTTTGTAAAAGACAATAAAATATAGTAGGTAAACAATAACATTTCAAAATGAGTGAGCAATTTGACACATGAATACTGAGCATAATATGTTTTGTTTTTTCTATTATGTAATTAAGTAATGTATAACATTATGAATAGTGTTTTTGATTGGTATACATCAAATATTGCTCACACAATATATAGTATTGTATCTCATCATATGTGTCAAAAATATTTATTTTTTACTTTGTGTGCATTAAATCAAAAACACTACCGCTGAATCGAAGCGGTCATGTCATTAAAATAAACATGACTTATCAAAAATATATTTGCATGACATTATTATATAAAAAATAAAAAATAATTATTGTACAGAAGTAACTAACATAAAAATAATTGTGAGACCTAACCAAATTTAGTTTTATTTTTCCAGGTATTATACAACATTGAAAAAGGTGATAGTTATAATAACAAGCAAAATATTAAGTACTTGAATTTAATGTAAAAAATATAATATTAAAATAATATGTATATAATAGTGCCTAATAAAACTATGTTAGATATGTAAAAAAACGGATAAGATAAAAATATTGCTTGGCAAGAACACTTGAAATATTTTTTAATATGTTAACTGATTATAATATAAATTGTAATGACAATCATGTTATTGTAATTGAACAAATGATATTTTTGAAAATTTATGAGTGGTGAAAAAAATTAATCTATAGAAAATACTATATTTCTCTTAAGTAAAAGATTCCTTAAGTCAAATATATAGACCATTTAAAATAAAAATTATCGCTTTCGATGTTACTAAACAAAATAATATTTGATTATTAATTTTTGTTTTAATGTAAATATTCTATAGACACAATATAATAACAACAAATATATTACACATGAATATAATATATAATAATATAATATGTTTGCTTAAAAGAATAATTATAAATCACCTTATAAAATAACAAAATATTATTTTAAAAAAAAAAAGTATGTAGTAACATATTTAATACGTTTTCAGTGCAGCCGATATATTCAATACTGTTTGAAGGGTATAAATGTTGTAGACTAAGTTCAAAGGCAAATCTACTAGCTAAATGTCCAAACAGTTCACCCAAAGAATGTCCAGTGATGTTGGACAATCTATGAAATATACTATACTGTTTGCCTGCCTAGAATTAGAAGATAAATTATCTGAAAAACTGAGAAATTACAAGAAATAGTGTACAACAATAACCAAACAAAGCAATAAAAAAAAAAGTATACTTCGGTCAGCAAAATGTCATTGGGCACTATATAAATTGCCAGAAAATTGCGAATCTACTGTATTTGCATTTAACTCTGAGTAATATTTAAAAGTTAAAATACATTTATTTAAGTCCTATGTGTATTTTGACGTGAAACTTTTTTTTTAATATTATAAAATATGATTATTTACCAACAAAAATAAACCAAATGTTTATAATCTGCGACAACATACAATTATTACTAACACAAACCATTTTTTTTTCTTTTTTTTAAATAAAAAATAATTATAATTTGTATGAAATATAAACAAAATACTTCCAAAAATTACAAAATAATAACAATAGTTTTAAAATATTAATTTAAGAAAGCACTTTTACGTACTTTAAAAAATCATTATCACTGAAATGTTCACATTCACAAAATAACCTATGTATAAAAAAAAAAAAATCATATACTAATGAAATAAATGTAAAATATGAGAATATTATTTACTATTCAGTATATAAAAATAGTTGATTAAAATAATTTTATTTTCTATATTAAATAATGAATGTTTACAATCACATTTGTTATTTAAGGTACACAAGGCACTATAGGTTTGAATACTGTTTTAAAATAAGTATGCAATATATGGTTTAATAAATGTAGGCAGAATGCAAATTGTCGTAATGACTAGTTTTGTATTCTACTCATACATAGACTTATTACTAATATCGAAAATACTGATGTCAGGAAAACTATTATATTAATTTGAGGGTTTCTTAAATTTTTAACAAATGTTTACATTTATTGGGTTTAATATTTAAAAATAAATTTGTTCAAAATTTGTATCTAGTATTAAGAAAAAGTATGTTAGATGTATAAGTCACAAAATTCAGATCCTGCATAAATATTTGCAATTGATAAAATAAATCGATGCTATTTAAATATTTCATATTTTTTTTTTTACCATTTATAGAATAAACTGAAAAGTTAAAACATAAGCTGAATAATGGTACGAAGTAGTATAATAATTTTCCAAACATTACTTAACCTGACATTATAATTTTATTTTTAAAAATAAGTATTTTTAATGAACTGGCAATGTATTATACATACATAAATTAATATATGTATAATTTCAAAACAATCATTTGCTAGACGTTGTTAACTACCCTGGTGAAAAGTTGAACCCAATAATAATAATAATAATAATAATAATAATAATAATAATAATAATAAAATAATATTAAAACAAATATAAATTTAAAATTTTCTATAAAAAAAAATATTGCAATCGTAAACAAGCGACATAAAAATGTTTTTCTAACAAATTTATAAAATCACAATACTAACATCTTAATTACACATACCATTAGTATTCCTTTATGGAATGATTATTATAATTAGTTCTAATGTTATAGTCATATCACATGTGATCATTGGAGGGGTAATGTTTCTGTAACATAGCTTTGCATTTGGTAGAAGGTAACTTCTGTAGTTTTTATATATAATTCAGAATTTACATCAATCCACTCCAGCGAAACCTTGAGAGCCTTCAATTGCTTTAATTAATTTGTTTCTCAATTCCTGGTAGCTTTCATAAGGTGGAAGGTCTAACCTGTTAAAACTATACAAAAATAAAAAATATAATTAATCATTGTAGTATTCAATTGACAGTCAAACTATACAAATTATTACCAGGTATGAGCCCTAGGATAATTTTCTATAGTACCCCATCGTTCAATTGTAAATAATTGTGGCCCATTACTTCCATATAACTCCTTAAAACCATTCATTGGAACTCTGGATGTACCTGTTACAAACTGCAAAAGTCTTGATCTCATCTCGTTGTTGAATGACAAAACTCCCTACAACAAAAATATTAAATATTATAATACTGATAAAATAATATTATTTTGTTATTATTTATTGACAAAAAAAAAAAATTTGTGACCATGAACATTACAATGTTATCCAGTCTACGTGTACAATTTCCAAGTATATTTTGAATATTTAAGACCATTGATTCATAACTATCTAGTATCATAACATATTTCGTGAGTCTTTATAAATTGGTCAAAAAAGCTATTGGCAATGGGTGCCATATTGACGAGATACGAAAAAAAATTTACTCATATATAATCCAATAATTAATAAATATTAATATTTAAACCAAAACTAAGAGACTTTTACACAGTCTGCATAAAGTAAATCATACTACATTGTCCATTAGTTGGACTGAGAAAGTACATGCAGGTATAACATTCTCTTAAAGTCCTCTACACATGGAGCTACTCAAAAGAAACTTGTTCATGATTTAAATTAGTTATCGATAGTTTATTCTATTGACTGTTTGGTTATGAAGTAAGACCTGCATCAGTATTTTTCAACACCATGGATGATTCTAGTGATGAAGAAATGTTAACTGCATATTACTATTACCATAACTAAATAAATAGAAGAAGAAAGGTTCATCTATATATCGAAATACATTTTTAGTAAATTTATATAGAATGGAATGTTTCTCTACTTCTACTAACTTTATGTTAGTTATTTATTGGTTCATCTTTTTATTTTTCTTAATAGAAGAAAATCAGAAAAAATAAGATTTTAAAAATACACATAATTTTACGAGAGTACATGACGCAATTCGGAAGTGACTCGACAGTTGGATCACTTGGAACTGATCACTAACGCGTTAATAACTGATTAATACCAGTAGCACTATCTGTTGTGTTCCATTGAATAACATACATTATGATTCAAAGCTTGCTAATTAGTAATTTGCGTCAATAATTAGTTTCTAATGAATAGCTCTGTGTCTTACACGGCCTAAGTGATAATAGTAATATTATTATAAAATGTACATACCCTCCAAAACCATTGAATGACAATATTATTGGGTGAGTAATCCCCTTTATAATGAGTATTTTCTTTCCAGTCTTTAACGTCAATATTCTGAATACCACACATTAAAAGTTCCATTTCATTTTCATCAAATATTTTAATATAACTTAAAGGCACTATGGAACCAAAACCCTGTAGGAAAGCATTCATTTGTTCTTGTATACGGGATACAAATCTCCATTGAATCACTAAACTAAATGGAACAAATTGTGAAAAATATTTTTTTTAATCAAAGAAATAATCTATTTAAACTAACTAACCTGATGTATTCATCTTTGTTTTCTTGAGTTAAGTGAATATTTGCACCATCTGGTTTCAATTCTCTATGTGAAGTATGTCCCAGAATATCCTCATCAAGAGAAAATGTCAAATCTAGTTCGGAAGGATCATTTTCTTTTATCCATAAAAGTGAATTATAATATTCTGAGTCAACACTTTCCATATCTTTTAACTCAATTGATTTTTCCAACATCATTTTATAAAACGGACGGATGAAGAATGCTACACAAATTAATTATATTAATAAAATATTATACTATTTATTATATTGTACATATATATACAAGGTGTCACAAGGAGGTATACCCATTGTGGTATCTCTAAAAATGGTTGGAAATTGAAAATTTCAACAGTAAAATGTATTTAATTCAAAATTATCTATTTCAGAAATGTTTAATATAATTGTCATTTGAAAATCAAAAGTATGTAGTAGTTACAATTCCAAAAAAGGGTGAGATTTGTTTTTAAAGAAATGTAACATTTTAGAGCTACTTGTTTTCAAATTGTCAATAAAAAATACTGAAAACAATTTTTACTTTCCAAGATATCTTTATGAAACACCCATATAATACACTACTAATTTATCAAACACTTAAAAATGCATGTAATAATTACCATCTAAAAGTTTTCCATGATAAACAGCCATTCCAGCAACAGTTCCAATAAATTTAAAATAGTGAAGATGTTCTTCATTACATAATCCTGACATTGCATTAATTTGTAGTGTGTAATTGTCCATAGCAGAATATTCAAAAAGGCCATAATATGGATTGAACATTTCTTTAGACAACAAGAAAAACCATTCTCTTGCTAGACCACCATAATCAAGGCCTACCTCTTGTTCAAATTCAACCCACAGTTTTGCTCTTAATTTGTCTGGATGCATTGAATTAATAATACGGAAAGAATCTTCAAGAATATTAGATCGTCGTACTTTAATCTCCATTTTAGCTGGTGGTCCATGAGCCTAATAAAAATAATATTTTAATTTTTTTATAAAACGATCAAAAAAATCAAGTTTTATTTACCATTTTACTCAATCTTGTTTTGAGAGACTCATACTTTCTTTTGTAATCACGTGAATAAGGCAGAGCCTTTAAATAAAAAAAATATGTTTATTTTATATTATTAGTCTTATGAACTACAGTTAAAATTGTGTAGAAAATAATCAACTTACAGGACCCGCAATATTAGGATTGTTTAACCTTGGATCTTCCCATTGAGTTGTCCTTGTATCTATATATTATATATATATATATAAAAAAAACAATTAATATACATTTTATTTTTTCTATTATTTATGTTAATTTATTATTATTTAATGTTTTTAATAATACTAAATTTGTAAAAATGTATTTACTTACTATGATCAATGAAAAATATTCTTCCATCTGCATGAACTCTTTCTTCCCACCCCTCGGGTAAAGGTTCCAATTCATCATTGTAAGCAGATGTAGATACTATACGATCTGCTGCAGGTGGTTGACTTTGATTAGGCATTGAACTTGCCCTACCTGTTCTAGGATCTACCCAAGTAGTGGCTCTAGTATTATGATCAATAAAAAAGGTTCGACCATTAGGGGCAACTTGCATTGACCACCCTTTTGGTAAACCTTCAGATCCTTCAAGAATGTTACCTTGAACAGCAGTAGTACTACTTTGTTCATTATTGGAATCTACCTGATCACCCTTAAACAAATTTAAAAATACAATTTATTATTAATGAAAACAATTTATCACTAAAAATTAAATCAACTATATAAATGACTGTAAAGTATAATTTAAATAAAATCAAATAACTATTGTTCAACTAATTAAGCAATAACCCGTGGCACAAGGAAAAATGTTAGTGAAAAAAATGTGAGTAGGTTACAAAATAGTAAATAAAACATCAAACCGTTTACCCTTTTCAAAGTATTTTAGTTGTAAAAATATTTATTTATTGTTTTAAGATGCTAAGATATATAGATAAATATAGATAAATAAAGATTTCTGTTAAATTAAATCATTAATGTTTAACTCCCTCCCCCAGGTTGAATCACTGGAAACAATCCAAAAACGAATCATACCTGATTCAGGTGATCAGCTGTTACAGATACACTGGAAAGCCTTCGATCAATGTTAGTAAGTGGATCTGACTCTTCATATCCTTCGTCACTTTCATCATCTGCATCACTTTGAACAGCCTTTTAACATGCAATATATACATTGGCAACATATAATAGCATGCATTTTGAGTACACAGTAAAAAAAATAAATGACTGAAAAATTAATAATACCTTTGAAATATATATGATTTCTCAAGATTCTGATCCCTCCCAATTAATGTGCATGTATCATCAAAATGTAAAGCTATAGTAAAAACTGCCTAAATGTGATCTACATAATTTGAGAATAATATGGGGATCCCGGGTATGTGAAGACAATGTGATGGATTGGGTCAAGTAGAAGACAAGGGTGACTGACCACCAAATAGTTGGGATTAAGAGGAAGAAGATGGCTTCTCAGAACAATGGCCGATTTTTTCCACCCTCAAATTATTTTATCATGTTTAATGTTAATTAGTATTAATGATTGTATAAATATTTTTTTGGCAAAATTTAAATATAAAAAAAAAATAATAATAATAATAAGGTACACTATAAAACATATGGAAGCTAACCAACTTAATTTGATTTAAATGTATTGGTTTTATAATGGTTTTTTTTTATGCTGAATACAAAAATTTTATTAAAATTTTTCCTGAGGTAAGTACTACCTCAGATATGTCATTTTTCCTATCAATTTTCAAAATAATTGGAAAAACTGGAAAAAAACGTAAGAAATATTGGAAAATTTACTAAAATATTTTCAATTTTGTTATTTTGTTGTTATTCAGTTAAACATATTTGTAGACTTGAAGTTTGGACAGAAACATTATATTTTCCTTTTCTAAATGTGGTAAAATTTTCAAAATATTTCAGCCATTTTTGAGCTTTTAATACACATTTTAATTTTGAGAAGTTTTACTGTAATATTTATCTGGTAGGTAGTCTGTGGATAAAATTGTTAGTCTGAACAGAAATGCTTGAAAATTAAACAAGAGGTTCATTTTAAGTTGTACATAGGGGCATAAATTAATAACCAAATTTTAACTGTTTAACTAACAAATGTATAAATATCTACATATTTAAAGGTTATTTTTCAACAAAACTTGATACGTTAAATACATTAGACCTAAATTATTCGTAATCTTTATTATCATACAGATAAAAATCATACAAGTTTTATTATATATTTGTATTTTATTAAATTATTGTTTTTTATTGTATTTACAATCAATAAATACAAGAGTGAATTTTTAGAAAACATGCTAATTAATTATTAATAAAAATAAATATCAATATTAATCATAGACCTGTTAACATAGTATGTTAAAATAAGTCTATGATATTAATATTTTTTTACCTTTTTCCTAGAAGGATCACCTTTATCAGTTTCTGGAGTATCTACACTGATATGATATCTTCTTTCAAATTCTGTAGCGGCTAATGCCAAATTTTGAATGGTATTCACATCAGTTTGATCACTAAATAAATAAAATATTATATTATATACATATCATTTGAATTTATAAATATATTTTTTTTAATAATAAGCTTGTATTTATAAAATTAAACATTTATTTTAGATTTTAATTCTATTTACATTTTAAATGACAAATTAATTTTAACTCTGAAAAAACACTTATTAATGCATACAAAGTTATTAAACTATTGATAATTTTAAACTCACGTTACTGTTGGTCTTTCCCATTGAGTAGACCTTGCTAAATGATTTACATAATAAGTTCTTCCATTGGCATCTTGTCGTTCTTCCCAGCCAGAAGGCAAAGCTCCTTGTGGTTCAATTGCATTTGGAACATAGGACTACAGGAAAATAATTAAATTCTAAACATTTAACAATTCTACTGTAATCAATAATTTCTTACTGAAGGCGTGTGAGATATATTTAAAACTTCAGCATTTTCAATCATTTCCCATTCACCATCTGCAGATAGACGACCAGAAGTTCCTGGTTCTTGTTCCAGAACAAAAGCAAGATACAATTCAAGGTAGCCCTTTACTCTTGATCTTGCACTAAATTATTTTAATTAATATTTCAATTTTAAATTTAAATTTAAAATATAATTATGATATTCATAATAAATTTCAAATAATTCAAACCTTCTGGGTTTCAGTACATATTTTACACTGCCTATATTTCTGCCAATTATTTCTTTGGGAACATTATGTAATGGTACCTCAACCATCCCAAGAAAATCGTCTCTTGTTAGACGATTTTCATCAAACACTTGCAAGACTAATTTATGTTCATGAGGACGAACCTACAAATAAAATAACATATTCGTCAACATTGATGCCAAAAAATGTATGCAGAGGTAATATTTTGATCATGAATATTAATAATATATTATGCTATTATATATATTTTAATTTATAATAATACATTTTATGCTATTGTTATTCTAAACATAAATGTATATTTTATTCAATAACATTAATTCCAATAATTTTGAATCACTTTGTTTAAGAGACTAGGTTTCAATTTTCCACATTTTGTAATATTTAAATATTTCAATAATCACCTAACGATACAAATTTTCAATTCGTTTTTGGCAATAATTTATATTTCGTTTGATGTTTAAAATAAAGTACAAGATAAATATGCAACAAGTAGTATTTGTATACATATTTCTTGTTCGTTTCACTTTTTTATATTTATTAAATTTGCATAATTTTTAAATATAAAGTAAGTACTTCTTTTAATCTTGAATTAGAAAAAATTACGTAGAGTCAAAATTAATTTCAGTATTATTCATCATCTAATTAAAACAATTTATTCAAGTGAATATATATTAAATCTTTATTTTTAAAGTTTTGCAATATAATTTATGATTATTAAGTACATATTTTAAATAAAACTAATACAAATATTATAAATTCATTTTTTAATAGTCAAAAATCTTTATTAATTATCTTATAAAGTCAATCAACAAAGCTAGTTTAAATTTAATAAAACTTAAGTTCAAAAATCTTACCCGAAAAACAAACTCTTCATTCCAAACTGGATTTAAAGTCTGAAAATTAAAAAAAATTTAGTTTTACAAATGTAATACTTCTAAATTGTAAAATAAAACAATGAAATAAACTAGCAAAATAAATTTAAAAATATTGTTAAATAGTTTAACCTATATTAACCTATTGTCTTATGTTTCGATTTCACCCCTCTAATGTATACATAAAATAATTAATAAGCTTAAAATGTAAAATTCCGCACTCAATTTTAGAAAATCAAAAACTTTTTGGGGAGCTGATGACTACGAGTAACTTTTCTCATAAACAAATTGTTTTCTGAATTCATATCACTGGTTAATTGGAAAAAATTACAAGTAAAAATGTTATTTTTCAATCCTTTTATAATGTTTAAACAACAAATCAATAAACAATATAAACACTTAAAATCTCATAAAACAATTTATACTATTTTTGTAATTCTAAATCATGACATTCAGTTAAAAACAAAACAATAAATAGTAATTATAAATATCTTATAAAATTAAAAAAAATAAATCAATTTTATTAAGCACTTTGTTATCTAAAAGCAATTATTATTACATTCGAATAAAAGCTATTAACAAATTATGTTCATTAATTTTTAAATAGAATTATGCATCTTAAAGTTACTTTAATACATAAGGCATACGTTTATAATTTTATAAATGTGATAAAAAATGCATTTACTAAAAGAACTAGTTACCAATTCCCATGTATGTATATTTCAACAAATATTTGATCGGAAATATTTTCCAATTAAGAAGTCACATTGAGAATTGAAAATTCTAGAAAGAGTCCATGAATACCAAATTTAATTGTATTATGTAATGAAAAATTTAATACACAAGATAGTGTTACACAAAATTATAATTAGTTATTTTGCAAACAATCATGTATTTTTCAGATAATTACTTTCATTAAATCATAGTAGCATTATTAATTAGATTAGAACTTTTTTAAATGTACTTTTAATAAACATAGTATACACAACCGGAAATTAGTTTTAACAGTTATATTTAAGAAAAAAATATTATGCAATCAATATAAAAATAAATACTATATTTACCTTTTTTTTAGTTTTAGTTAAAACAGAATCTATTGCAACATTTCCAACAATAGTATTTAAGTCAATTCTTACATAAGGATCGCTATAAAAGAATTATAAATTAAAATAAAATATTATTAAATTAAACAAAATATAAAAGAGGTAAATATCTACCTTGCGCCAAAAATATCTTTTTTTGCGAGTGAATGACCAGCAACTATCCGTAATCTTAGTAATGGATCTTGATTCTAAATTAGAATTAAATAATTATAAATTCTATACTAAACCGTAAATATATTATTATATTATTGTTTATTTCTTTGGAAAGATAACAAATGTGGGGGCCCTATGTATGTATTTTGCATTAAAGTCTTAAATACACTTACCTATATATACTTTCTTTATACAATTCATAAGTTTTAATTAATATTAATTTTGAAAAAAAAGTATTATTATAAAATTGTTTAATTGTTTAATTGTACCTTATAGGTATCTATAAAATGACCTTGTCTTATATTTAAATAGATAAATATGGTTTTCAGTGGTTTTAATACATAACTAATCAACCAATAGATATAAACTAATGGTTAAAAAAGCTAATACATAAATGTAAATATTTCAAACTTAAATTTAGTGATTTTATTTATCATATTGTAACATTAACTATTTTAATGTTAATTACTTAGATATTGAATTAACAGGCACATATATCAAAATTGCACACTATTTATTTTGTTAATAATAAGCTAATATAATTAATAAATATAAAATACAATGCAGTTAAATCATTTTCTCACTATTTCAATGGTAGGTACTATATGTCAGAAATGACAAACCATGGCAAATTTTTTCTGGGCTAAATGCCAAAATTTAAAAAAAAAAACCACGTGTATGATCAAATAAATATTTAGTTTCATTAAATTGATTTTAAAAAACAACAATTCAATTTTAATTTTTGATAACAATTTAAATAACAAATTAGTTACAATTTGTTTTTATAATAACTTTAATATCCTATTTAATCTAGTATTTTATATAGGTACCTAATCTATTTGTTGTTTTTTTAGTAGGTGCTTATCAATGGTTTAAAGTTGTTTTTTGTCAATTTTAATTTTATTCAATTAATTTATAAAACCAAATGAAATTTGTTTACCATTATGCATTTGGTTTATTTAATACTTTGAGCATCCATACTTTAGGCTTACTACTTATTATTTGAATAAATAACACAAGTTAAATAAATTTGAAAACTATTAATTTTATAGCCTTGATGGCATGA
Source organism: Cinara cedri (assembly GCA_902439185.1). Lineage (NCBI taxonomy): Eukaryota > Metazoa > Arthropoda > Insecta > Hemiptera > Aphididae > Cinara > Cinara cedri. The sequence continues at coordinate 625,808 of CABPRJ010000030.1, forward strand.
CTAAATTACTATAAGTGTAATAAAGATAGATTACATTTTTACATCTCTTGTAAGATTGAAAATTGGAAAGTATTCTTATCATGAAAATGTTCATTCAAAAATATTATGATTAGGTTTATGTAGCCATATATAGTTATAGCTTTTATATGAGTACCTAATAACTAATATTACTTAGATACCTACATAAAATAAACTCTAAACGTTTAACCAAATTCAAATTAAGGGATTTAAGAAAGGCCTTGAAACTAACAAAGCTAACACCAGATGTAATACTTTGGGATAAATTGTAAGTCTGAGGACTGAAAACATCAGAATAACATTAATAGCCAGTATGGTTGAATAACCTATGCTCAACGTGTTCAGATGGCCAGGTGGTTTATCAGTTTAACATTGTTTTTTAACAATATGATATTATTGCCTAAGTAATAAATCTACAAGAATGGTGTCCAATAAAATTCCATTCAAACAATATTACAACAAATAATATGAGATATAATTTAACTTTAAAGAAATAAATTATCTATCCCATAAGGAGTAACAAACCTAGTTTTTAAAAAATTGTAAATAGTTGAAATCAAATATGATATACATTAACTGTTTATCGTTTGTTTACAATAGTATATGAATTACATAAGTACCTAGAACATTTGTTTCAAAATATATTTTAAATAAAGATTACTCTTATTAGATAGATATTATATCATTTTTATAAATTATACATTTACATAACTTTTTATAGGTACAATACACATATATACATATACATATTAGGTAAAGGTATATATAGTTTAACTAGGTATACTAGTTATACTTAAAATAAAATTATATAGTTCTTAATAATTTTAAAACTCAATTATAGCAATAATAAACATTTTACTTTAATTAGGTACCTAGTAAATTTCTATCATAGACCTATAAAGATCTTTTTAAGTTATGGTTACTACACTTCAATTTATCTGAATTTGCCTATAATACCTAATCAAATGTAAGAGTTCCAAGCAAGATATGAATATTATTATTTATAAACAAAATTCTATTTTAGAAAATAGGTAGTATTTAAAAACGGATTCAAATTCAAATAGTTAAAAATTCAGTAAAAACAATAATTATTTTCAAATAATAACTCACTGTTAGTGGTGTTTCCATTTTCCAATATCGGTTTAACCTAATATCTTGAGATCACGCTAAAATCACTAGTTAAAAGTTGTAATTTGTATTGATATATTGACGCATATTTGCAATTAACAACTATTATAATATTAGTAGTATGATTATTATTTTACGGAAATATGTGACAATTTAAAGAATAAAATAAAATTGATAGTCTGATATAAAAAACACTGGACAATGACCATTGGACGAGGGTCACCATATGTTTCCCAGGCTCTACAAACCACAAACACAAAAATGTTGTACCTACCTATTCGTTTACCCATGCATAGTTTCAACTATTATATTGTTATGTTCATGGTTTCAACTTAAATATCTATGTAAGTATGTAGGTATAGAAATACAATAATATTGCCATATTGACAATCATATTTTAATTTACTTTGTTTAATATTTTATAAAAAATAAATAAAAACTTTTATTTTATCAGAATTTGGTAGGCACCTTCAGTTATCATAGGAAAATATACCTATCGATAAATTTTAGAATTATTTCTACAGATACATTTTAAATTTAATATTGTCTTGAAAAAATCCAAATGTATTGATTTCATTTGCGTTTACAAAAAAATATTGAGGAGGGGGGGGTTCTTAAGGTTGTACACTTTTATACTCTTATAACAAAGAAGTTTACATAGATACTTTCAATTGTAGGATTATTTATTTTTCATTAAAAAATGTCAATATTTTATGACATTCAGTTTTAGCGTTTTAGGTAAGTACCTATTACTAAATTTTATATTTAATATATTTTTAGTAAATACAGCCTAAATGATAACGTGATTCATATTATTAGTGATGATAATGTAAACTATGCAATATTGCCGTAGCAATTATAATTTTCTAAAAGCAAGAAAACCACAACAAATTAGAAATGCACATGACAATGTAATAACAATATATGCAAAAATTGAATTTATCTTCCTCATTGACAGATACCACTTTTTAGACTTTATTAAAATATACTTAATCATAATTTTCATGGAATTTCGGGGGGAAACTCTGAACCGCCCCTCCCTTGTACACACACCTGAATTTCATTTGGCCGTATAAAATAACATTGTATTCATGTTGAAATAATCTATACATATATTACAAAATAGAGATCCATTTTTTGTATGTACCAACACGCATATCTTGAAAAATACTCGGCGGATTTTAGTAGGCACGGATTTTAATGTTAAATTAATTTTTCAATTTTAAACACCGTGAGGAATATTGGGTTTACTTTAATGTGTGTTTTAGATTCCGAGCGTAGCAAGGGAGCTATTGGTTTTACAATGCTGTTTATTTTTTATTTCTTTGTTCTAGTCTATGGACACATTTTTTTCTAGTAAACTTGCTCCGATTTTTCACCTTTTCTGAAAGATCAAGTTGTTTAGATTGTACTTTAGACAAGTCATTTTTTGATTTTCGACGCCATTTTTTTTAAATAAAAGCACTCAAGTGAGAAAAACGTAGGAAAACATACAATTTCACGATTTCATAATTTCATCCCTCCTCTAATCATTAACTTTATGGCGGTTTCTTGTTCTAAATTTTATCTATAAAAAAGTATTAGTAAATATACTAATTATATAGTTTGTGCATTGAGGAAGTCATTTTTGTATTTGCTTTGTAAATAATTGGGGGAAAAAAAAAACAGAAATATGTACAAAATAACAGTGGTTTATATTATTTTTGATTTTGTTTATTTGTTGTAATCCAGACAATTCACTTTAATATAATTATAATACAGAGATCTTCAATTTTCACTTACTCAAGTATTATTATATTAGCGCTTTCTAGACGTAGTATAATTTTCAAAACATTTTGTAAGTTTTTGAATTATTAATTATGAATATAAAATGTTTACGTTTATTATTAGTTACCTATAAATGTGAATACAATTTTTTTGGTTCAGAAAAATATTTAAATATCTGACACACGATTCATGAAAGGTTATACCACTGATTATACCTACATACTTCAGTGGTAAAAAGTTTGAACGTAGTATTATGTCTTAGATAGTTGGGTATACTAAATTTTTGTTAAACTGGTTTAAGTTTAAAAATTTGATAAAATTAGTTTAAAAAATATTGTGATTTATGACGCAATTGAAAATTATTAAATTTAAATATACCTACCTATCGAAAAATGTTTAACCGAACTCATCTCGGAATCGTATTTTGTATGCAGTGTTTTATCGTTACAAACAATAAAATTATTAAATTACCTGAATTACCACATTATATAAACCTATAGCCTAACTTCCTATCCACAGCAGTGATTTTATTTGGTTCATATTGTCTGAATTACAACAAAAAACAAAATCAAAAATAAATTAAACCGCCGTTATTTAGTAAATATTTCTTTTTTTTCCCCAATTATTAAGAAAATTACAAGGAAAATACAAAAATAACTTCCTCAATGTATAAACTAGATAAAATTTGGAACAAGAAACCGCCCCTGGGGTAAATGATCAGAGGACATTTTTAGTAGTAAAGTATTTCATAGCAAAAATACATCAAAGTAAAACCAATATTCCTTACGGCTCTTTAATAATTGCACGTGCTTAATATTATTTTAATTGTTTTAACCTTAATAAATTATTTGTTTTTTTACTAAATTTTGTATTGTCATTTGTCATTATAACCAAAGCTGAATACAAAATTTCAGTTTGATTGGATAATCAGAAAAGGCATAGACTCAAATAGCCCAAATATTTTGTAGAGGGAGAAACTTAACATTCCATAATATTGATTATGTATACTTAAAATGGTACTATGATATTATGATACTATTGAAACTTAATATTGTACGTAGTACTTGATAAGATCTTCATTTATGGGTGGCTTGATTGAGTTTTGGAGGGGCTAAGCCCCCAAGTCCCCCTATTTACCATTTCCAATAAGTTATTCTGATCGCGCCACTATACTATGTAATACAACCAAAATAACACATATCTACTTATTAAAAAAATATTCAAATTTAAAAAAAAAAAGTGAGTAGATTAGGGTAGGTAATAGGTATTACATACCTAGTAAACACGTGGTGTATTGACGAACAATGCATAAGTAACTTCATAATATTGCGTGACTCACTACTGGGTAATAATTATTAAAAGAATAATCGTATTTATTTATTTAATTGTTTAATACCCGCAAGGGGTAAATATTACAATAATTAAAGTTTAAATATGTACACAAAACAGGCAAATGATATACATTTTCATAATATAAAAAAATTTTTAATTTAGAAATTGGATTATGGTTGAAATGTAAATTTTTATAAGACATTACACGACTCGAACAAACAACATATTGGAATCAGGGTTGAGCAGTATCACAGATCCGTATATCAAAGATACAATTATATATTGTATCTGTATCGTGAATCATGATACATATTTTTAATGTATCATGTATCATGTATCACGATATATTTTATACTAGTACCAATGTATTGCCAAAGATTAAAGATTAAAAATTTGTATCAAGAAATTAAATTTGTACAGGAATTTGATTTCGATTTGTAGGACTCAAAGAACTTAAAATAAATGTAACATTTAAGTAGATCAGCTAATCTAATAAGCAGTGGCGTGTTCAGCTTTTTGCTATGGGGGAGGAGGTGAATTGTATTTTGTTTTGTTAATAGTCATTAATATATATATATATATACATATTTTTAGATTATGAGTGTAGCGAGAATGTATTGGTTTTACAAAGATGTTTCTTTTTTTTTTTCTTTTTTGTGAACACTTTCTATAAGAAAGCTTCATTTGATTATAAATTATAGCACTTTTTTTGAAATTCTCATTAATATTCGAGATAATGAGGAAAACCTGGTTCTTTAGGTTAAAAAAGATTGAAAGATTAAAAATAAGGTTATCATCGGCAACCGTTGACTCTCAAATGATGTGCAAACTCCAGAGTAAATAGAAAAATGACCTCCTTAAAGTAAGTAGGTCATTTAAGACCTCCTGTTAGATTTTCTTTCCGAAAAAATGTTATCATACTACCTAACCTAACCGAAACTACCAAGGAACTTCAAACAAAAGCATAAATAAAAAGTTCATGGGAGGATATGACACCTTAATCCCTCCTGAGTACGCCCCTGCTAATAACTAATATGCTATTACCTATATCTATTCATACAGATAAAAACTGGACTGGAATTTTTGTTCTAATAAAATATGATTTGTGAATCCACTACTTAGATAGGAGACCTACTTCGTACTTACATTACATTACATTGTTTAAACAATTACCCATCTATAAAAAAAACTATTTATAAGATATAATATAAGCTTATGTTCGTCTGCTCCTGTTGAGCGTTTATTTTGATGGTTTTATGCACTCACCCAGTTGACGTTTTTTGCGTAATCCATGTTTTGCTCATATATTAAAATATTAAAAATGCAAAACTGCTTTGGTTCAATAAGTTTCTCTAATGATTTTGGTAACGAACTCAGTTTTGAAATTGTTTGGTAATTTATAAATTTAGAGCGGTCGGCAGACTTCCAGAGAGGCGAGATAAAAGATAATTTCCATTTCAAGGGGAATTACCGGAATTTAATGATAGTGAAAACAAATAATGGATAGTATAATCGATATTGCGGTCGATTGTTGCTTCTACATCCTACCCAGTGGTGTAACTCAGTAACTGTACACAAATCTAAGGAGGAAAATAATATAACCACCATAATCAAAACTCTGAGCACCCCCCCTTCTCTCGCCGGTTAAAATATATTTTAAATTCTGAGCGGAGCGAGTAATGTATTAGTTTTATAATGATGTTTACTTTTTTTTCTACCACAAATTTCAAGTGTAACATCTTTTCTGAAAAGAAATTTTACTGGAGTGGTAAAATATAAGGAAGTCAATTTTTAATTTTCTAAGGGATTTTCTTTATAAATTCGAAAATTCGGAAAAAACTTAGGAAAAATGTATAAAATGTATTGTTTTCAAATCGTTAATATTACTACCTAGTACTTTTCAAAATATATATATAAACGAACTCCGCTCAGAATCATTTTTCGTTAGCAATGATAAATCGTTGCGTACAAATGTACATTAATTTTCTTTTCTATACTTTCCCAACTAATCACTTACAACAGTGGCCTACTCATCTTACGAAGTATGTCCGTTTGTTTTTATTGTATGTATTGTATACGGTATAGGTACCTAATTGTTTTGGGAGCGTTACGATTGCGTACGTTCTACCTACCCAAATTTAATGCAATGTTGTCGTTACATGTCCACAAGCATGACATTTTTGTACAATTTATAAATTAACTTATTAAAAAAACTCTAAAAGAAAATCGAAAAATGACCTTAAAGTACCACCCCACACCGATTTCCTTTCAAATATATGCCGTTAATATTTTACTACTTTGGATTATATTTTCTACGATACATATTGCTCCAATCGGAAAACGACAAGAGATTTTGTATTGCATTTTGGATCTAGTTGGTGAGTAAGGTTTTTTTTTTTAGATTTTCCGTGTAGTTTTCGTAATAATTGAGCGAAACCTAGGAAAAATAAAAGAACTGGAAAGTTATCGGAAATAATGGTTTCATTATTTTAAATATCGTTTTAAGATTCGAAGCAGAGCGAGGGATCTATTGGTTTTACTAGGTGAGTTTTTACAGTATTATTTTTTTTTTGTCTGTGAGAAACTTTTCTACCAGAAATTCTATTCCAATAAATGGCAAAAGATCTATTTTTGTGTATTTTGGATCTAATTGGTGCATTGGGGGGGTTATTTTTAAAAACTTCCTAATGGCTTTTCAAAATTATATTGAAAAACCGGGAAAAAAGTATAGGTAAAACAGACAAATATATTTACGGTGCACCATGGCTATATCCCATTTAATTTTTTTTAATTTTTACGCCCTATGTTTACAGAATTATTGCTTTCATCAAAATATCATTTTTTAATTTTTCAAGTAGTTTTCATGACAATTGACCAATTTATAAAATTATGATTTCATTATTTTAAATTTGTATACTTTTTGTAATCACCAGAAATATTGCTATAACTTAGAAACGACAGATACTTTTTTTGTTTTTGAATTTTAAATTTTGTTGTATCTTGGTGAGTAAGAAAGTCATTTTTAGATTTTCCATGTAGTTTTTTCATTAACTGAACAAAACCGAAAGAAAACGTAGAAAGAACGGAAAAATTTACTTAAATAATACTTTTATTTTTTTCAATTTCGTTAAAAATATTCGTAAGACCTTGAAATGTTGATAAATTTTAATAGCATTTGAGCCATTTATAAAAATTTTGAATTTACGAGATTTTACATGATTTGTATTACATATGTACTCTTTGGATAAAATTGTTTGACCAAAAACAGAAATAATTTAATATTTAAAATGACTACATGAGGTTCATTATAAGCCGTACTTTTTGGTAAAAAAAAATTGAATACAAAAAATTTCCAAAATATGTATAAACCAAGACCCAATTCTGCTTAGAATCGTTTGTCGTTAGCAAAGATTAATCATTGAGTACAGATACATTAAATTTCTCTCTATATCCTAATTTCGCAGCTTCTCATCTTCAGCAGTGGCCCATCTATTGAGCATTCTATTTTTTTTAGTAGTTAAGTTAAAAATATTCGTAGACTAAAAATTGTGATAGAAAACTGAAATTGTACTTTTCTAGAAATGGCAAAATCCTCAAAACATGTTAGCAAATGTTGAGCTTTTTATTGACGTCTTAAATTTATATTTTTTTTTAGTTTTAATCGGTTTTAAACAAATTAAATTATTTGTTTAATTAAACAGAAATGCTTGAAAATTTAACATAGTACCTAGCTGTAGGTTCAATTGTACATTGAACTTGGTGATAAAAAAAAAGTAGAATATTGGTAACAATTTTTTTTATAATGATTTTAAGATCAAATTTTGATGAAAAACTTGGATAATAAGTTTATAATTAGCAGTTGTTTGTCGTTGCTTACAGGCATGAATTATTTTAAAATGTAGTTAAATACCAATGTAAGTTTTATAATTTAATTTCCTAATTTAAGTATCACAAATAGAACATATTAAATCATAAATACATAAAATAATTATTGGTTACTTTGCACATAGTATTGGTAACTTTCATTGGTAACTTTCATTTACCGCAAGACCTTAGTTTTAGGTACCTACTTATCAACCTACCTTTAATACTAAGAATGTTACCATGTTAGCATAAGTTTTAATTTAAAAGCTTAAGTTCAGCAACACATTAGAAAAGTTAAAATATCTACCTTTATAATTCATGTTTTATAAGTGTACAAGACTAATGAACTTAAACCTGTCCACCTTTATATTATGTCAATGCTTATTACACCATACAGTAATGTTGCGCAACTATACTTACCTATCAAGTGTCTAGGTCAACTAAGCAAATAGGAAGGACTTAAAAAACTAAGCCCACCATAAAACGTATAGGTATAATATTTTCATATTCTTTCAGAGTACTCAGAGTAGATACGTTATTAAAAATATCTCGTTTTGATAAAAATGCAATATTCCAATGTTATGTTGTTATTCTTTTTAAATTTTTCAATAGTATAAATGTTAAATAGGTGCATTCTAAACATTACCTATTTTATAAAGTATTCAGGGCAGATTCCATGTTTTCAAATATTTACTTACCTACTTATAATTGAAACTATTTTTAATACTGATATACAGTATATACAAATTATTTTAGATATTAAGTAGAAAATAGATAGGTACTATTATTTTTAAAGGTATTTTTTACAACACTGGTAACTTTTAACCAGTGCACTTAATTAACCTAATACTGGTAATGTATAATTATATAATATGTGTAAAATTGTTGTATTTATTTAAAATTATTAATTATCATTATACATTCAATTATAGACAATTATTGCTTATTAGAATTAATTTATACCTATGTAGTTATTTATTAACCAAGTATTGTATGATAAAATAAAATAAAGTATTATTTGGATCAAGCCTTTCCAAGTATAGTAAATTTATATTACAATAGTTAGGTAATATTATATTCACTAAGCTTTATAGGTAGTTTAGTGATTATATAAGAGGTGAAATGAAATACCAAAAGAGGGGCTAAGAAAGTTTAATCTTCCTCTCCCTATTATCTGTGATAAAGATCTTCAATTTTATTCCGATCTAAGCAAAACTATGCACACTTGGTCACTGTCAACTTTTTGTCTCTAAATATAACCCTTAAAGTGTGGCTGACACAGTTTTTGCTATTTTTGGAATGAAAATTGAACTTTTTTTGTTGATTTATGGATTTCCTTGGCGGTGACACATATTAAAAAAGGATAGACATACTTCGCACATGGGTAGAACTACTTCTGTAGGTGAGAAGTTGGAAAGGTAGGATACAAATAGGAATTTGATGTATATCTGTAGGCAACAATAAACTATGGCTAACGAAAAACCGATTCTGAATGGAGTTCAGTTAATAGTGTTGCTTTGTCAATAATATATATACATATATATATATCATATTATGCTAAAATGGTTACAACAATTCCATGACAACAATGATTGTTTACAAAAGATTTAAAATAATAAGAACTTAATAATAACAATAAATAAATAACCTAAAAAACCAGATTTTCCTCAGTATTTCAAATATTACCTCTCTAAAGTACCATCAAGAGAACATTTCAGAAAGGACGCTATAGTTGATAATTAAAGTATGCTTTCTGGTAGAAAGTGTCCACATAAAAAAAAAAAAAATAATAATAATAAACATCATTGTGAAACCAATACATTCCTCACTCCACCCAGAATCTAAAAAAAATATATTATTTATATTGCTGCCATAGACAGGAAGTACCTCTTTTAATAGATAAATAATTAATTAACAACTATTTAATATGAAATAAAGTGAATAGCAGTAGTATGCTATTTACAGTAACGCTACTGTAATGTGCTACCTTTTTTGTAGCGTTACTAGTAAAGTACAATTTTATATTGGTATAAGTAGCGATGAATGTTGGAGACTCCTTTTTATAGAAATGTAGCAATAATGATTGTGTATTACATTGAAAGTAGTGAGTTCCAACCACTATATGAAAGAGATAAATGTAAGCTTAAGAAATATTGTGTACTTAATTCAGTTAGTTACTTATAAAATAATAACTATTGCACATTCGCACTACTTATTTAACCACAATTTAAGTACAAATAATATTGTGCTACATAACTATATATTTAGTAAAACTCATTTTATTTTTTTAGTCAAGTTTTCTAGTATAGCATAGGTGGTCCCTGTCCTCCTAATAGAAAAATCCTGGGTAGGGAACTTTAAGTGAATTTATAAAAAAATTAAAGTAGATAATTTATATTTTATTCTGACAAAGATTATTTATTGCAAGCTAAGATTTAGAGAAAGGAAAGAATAAGGAAGCAAGTTAAATCCTATTTTACCTATTTTTATCTAATCATAAGTTGCATTTAAATGTAGAGATCCTATAAATCTGTAGGTAATTATTTTATATTGAAGAATCTTTACATTTACCTTAATTCTAATATTTAGTTATTTATAAAGTTTTAAATGTGTTGTTAATAAAATTAATTTGATGATAATTTAAGATATATAGCTCATATAAGAATAATTTGAAGTGATTCACATAAATATTTATATCAAAATGCCTTATTATAATAATAAAAAAAAAAGAATCTATATTACTAATGTATGAAGTATAATGAATATTAAATTAATAGATAGAATTTATTGATTTAATGCTATTTAATTACATATTCCATATTCATAGACAAATTATGGTTTTAATATTATAAAGCACAATTTATTAGATCAATGGTATTTAAATTACTGTTGGTATGCTCTTTTTTAGTTTTTACCATAATTTACCTACTTTTATCCAAAATTAATTGTTCAGCTAGAAGCAATAATAAGTGTTCAAAATATGTTGATATATTTACAAGAAAAAAGTATCTAGCACCCAGTTTGATTTAATTTTAAAAGTATAATATTTTTCACAAAACTTCTGATATAATTTTGTTAGAAAACAAAAAGTTTAATTTTTGCGTAACTTCAGTTGTTTTTAATAGTAATACATTTGTTTTTTATCTATTTGTCATCTATTCTTTAAATAATGCATATTATAATTTTAGAATCCAAGCATAGCGGAAAAGCTATTGGCTTTACAATTGGTTGTTTATTTTTTTTCTTTGTTCTAGTCTGTGGACATGTTTTTTCCTAGTAAACTTACTCTGATTTTTACATGTAGCACCTTTTCTAAAAGACAAAGTTGTTTAGAGTGTACTTTACACAGGTCATTTTTTGATTTTTGACACCATTTTTTAAATAAAAGCACTTAATTGAGAACAACATAGTAAAACATACAATTTCACGATTTCATTATTTTATAAAAACACGGACGTTTTTTACCAAAAAAAATGATTTAATCGAAAAATCACAAGACTCCTTTTTTGTTGCCTTTTTGATTTACTTCCTTACGACATCATCGTCAAAACTTTTGAGTTTTTAAGGAATTAAAATTGTTGGGAGTTTTTGTTGTAAATCGGTTATAAATACACATAGAGACTTGAAACTTGGTCATAACACTTATATTGGACTTATTTAGACGTGGTAAAATTTCCAAAATTATCGAACTACTTTTTTTTTTAATAAACGTTTTGTAATCAAATTTAAACGAAAATTGCAAAAAAAAATTATGGTACTTCAAATTTTATATTACCAAACTGCGTTTTTCGTCAAACCATGGTTTATCGTTGCTTACAGATATAAATGAAATAACCATAAGGTATCCTACCTTTCCAACTTCTCATCTACAACAGTGGCCGCTCCCATTCCCAGTATCAGCTCTTTTTTCTAATTAAAATCATACATATTTATAGCTCTAATATTTAAATTAAAATAGGCATAATAATAATAATTTTTGAGATAAGTATAAACGCTATGCATAGAATTGTACGAACAATAGTTAAGTATACTATAGGGATACTACAAGTTAATTCACTGTTTACTCATATACTTGGAATATTTATTATTTTCAGTTCAATAGATACTTATTACAAAGTATTAATTTACATGAAATACTTTATCAAATTTACCGTTAAAAGTCCTATAGGTGGAGTAATGGTTGATTTTCTAGTGGGTCTTCTAGGTTCTTGAAGAATACCACTATGTCTACTTCCTGTTGAATGTCGCCGTATAGGTATAATACCTGCAAATCTTCTTCTTGATGGCGGTGCATTTTCATCAGTTGAAGGAACCTGGAGAAAGTTTGAAGATGTATTTGATCTAGAATTATTATTCATCTTTAAAAATGAATGAAAGTAAAAAAAAAATATAATAAGTACATAATTAAAATAAAAATGTTTTATTAAGTTTAACAAAAAATGACACCTATAATTGAACAACTAGGCTTATCTAACATACTAAAATGGACTATCTAATCTAAATGTTTCAATTGGTTATTGGCGTTTTATCTTCGAGCACGTAGGTATAATAAAACTTAGAAGTAGTAGTACCCATTGTTGATGAATTAATTTTAGTTTTTTTCTTTTTATCATAACAGTAATCTAAATACTAAATAATAAATAACAAAATACTATTAATATGTACCTAGTAAAGGTTTTTACACAGGTACCTATTAAAAATACAAATAAAAAATATATAACAATTTTATCTACAAAATACTTCCATCATTTATAAATAAACGTCCAATAAGTAACGGTTCTTCAGTTTCAATTGCAACTTCCACTATTGTCCCAACCATTTCGCATTTTAATTTATGTAATAACCATCCATTTTCTAACGATAAGTTATATATTTTGGAATTAGGAATAATACAACTGTAGTCATCACAATTATTGAAAAACATATTATTATCACCTTGAATGCCAAACTCCATTTTATATGGCATTCCATAAGGATCCAATGCGCCCAAAAATATTTTATGAGATTCATAAGGCTTTAATGCCTTAACAGTTATTTCAAAATATAATGTTGATTTGATTTCAAAGTGACATAAAAATATTCTATGATAAGTTGCGTTTTCATTGTTGCCATTTAATTTTAAGCAACCACCTCCTGTAATTGCTTCTCCATCAACATGAGAAATACAAGGAAAGTTACCATTAATTAAACATAATGGAACAGATGGCTGAAAATTTAGTTTTGATAAGTCGTACCAGGGATCCGTTGAAGACAAAACAAAATTATCAATTTTCTTTGCCCCGTGACCTCTACAAAAATATGTAGAAAATGGTAGTGTAGAAGGAACATGAATATACATATACGGATAAAGTTTTCTCCAAAAAATATCTTCCATTGCAATGAATTTACTTTTATCATTTAATGTCTCATAAGTCCATCCAGGCGCAAAAATAGCAACAGACAAATCATATTTCCTGATAATTTCTAATGATTTATAACAATCAAGACCTCCTATACAATTTCTACCAAATACATCTACTCCAACATAAACATCAACTATCCTACTTCCGGCATTAGCTACAGATTTCACGAGATCTTCTTCTTTCCAATTGTAATTCAAAAATATACCATCGCAAGCTTGAAATGCTAGTTTATTGTGATTATTTAATTGGTTTTGCCAAATAAGTTTTCCTGTTTCCATACTAACTGAATCATACCAAATAACTTCTGAGTGTGTTATTACAGTTTTCAATTTAGTTCTTAATGAACTTACAGTTTCTATCATATTTTCAATATTTTCTGATTCTAATTCATTTTCTACATTAAAAAGATAACCGTCAAATTTATAATATTTACATATTTCCACTAACTTATCTACTAAGATATCTCTTTTTTCTAAATTGCCAAATACTTGTAACCATAAATCATTTCCATCATTCCACTCTGTAATAAGTGTCCCAAGAACTTTAACACCATGTTTATGCGCTGCATTTATCCAACCAATTGGTGGAATAGTGATAAAATTGTGACTAAAATAAACAAATGTATCTATTATAGACCAATTATAAAATATATATTCATTACTAGTTTTTGTTCCATTGACAAATCGATCATTTAAATAACCGCCTTGCATGTCATGACATATGAGTGTTTTTGGAAGTCCTTGATTTAATAATCTTTTTGATGTTATAAATCGTTCATGGCATTTATAATCTTTGCCATTAATGGAATAATTTGCACGATCTTGTAAATGTATAACTGGTAGAGATTCAGCTAATGGTTTCCAAGATAATGCTTCATCTAATGATTTAATTGGCAATACTTCAGTAATTTCCATCTCTGTAATAAAAACATAAGGTTGTTAACGAGTCTAACAAGGTCCTAAAATACTAATTGGCTCACCATTAAAACGTTTGAATTACCAACTAATCAAAATTCAATTAAAACTAAATAAGTTCTAAATATAACAAAAATAATCTATTGTTATGCAATACAAATTTCAAATTTGTGTCGTAAATAAAATACTTAATATTTTTAGTTTATTAATTATTATCAATAGTTGTATTTAATATCATATAGGTATAATGTTTTTGTTGGCGCCATAATTTGTATTTTGAATGTAACTATTGATAAATCATAGGCGGGGGGAGGCTAAAGGAGGCAATAAGCAGTTTTCCGAAATGGTAAAGATCTGTGAAATGTTAACAATCCGAAAACGAAAATTTACTGCCAACCGTAAATTGCTATCGAAATGGGAGACCACTGTTATAGAGGAGTTCGAAAAATGATAAGAGCCTCGAGCACAATAATTTTGAAATGTTGCTATTACCAGCATAATATTTTTTTATTTTTAATATAAAATAATTTGACATTTTAAATATGTGTTTTACTGATATCATCATTTATATAATTATTATAATAAAACTTTATAAACTTAAAACTTCATTTAATCTGTACTATCCATACATAAATATATAAATTAATAAATTTACATTTAAATAAAATAAAATTTATTTACCTCTTGAAGCTAAGTTTTTTGTGGGGTAAATAAGGTATTATGAATTTTAAATGATTTAAATAACATAAATCTGTATACTAAATCTTTAAATAAATTATAAAATATATCATTTTTCCGACATATTATAGTTGCATAATTATTGTAAATTTAATTTTTACAATTATTTTAATAAATATTCTAAATAGTATCTATAGTAATTTTGTTGCTTCTTTGTAAAAGGTTTCTCTTGGGAAAATATTCTAGTAGGTATAGCTTTTGCTTATACTTACTGTTAAACACAGTTATGTGAAAACATTTTCGGCAATAATTAATTTAACCTACGACTGTATCACTAATAGTAAAACAAATTACTTTAATAGTATTATAGCATTTAATAGCATAATCAGTATATGAATACAATATACTCCTAACATTTCAAATAATTGAGATATTTAATTCTGTTATGTTGGTGTACCCGTAGACGATTAGTAATACAAATGTCTTATCATTTTCGAACATCTACTCTTGACTCACCATGATCATCATGCAACCCAAGGTGGATATCAATAACCACAGATTATAATATGAAACCATTGAACTAAAAGATAACTTATCTTACCAACTCACCTAGTTAATATGTTTGCTAATAGTCAACAGCAGCAGCTCTATCCATAGTCTATGATATCTAAGCTGTGTTATAACCGTGAGTTTATATATATTATCTCTAATAATATTTATGAAAATTTGTGATCAAAGATCATTGATAAAAATGCGGAATCGCAAATAACAATGTTGAGTATTTACAAATAAATTTAGTTTTAACGTTTAATGGTTTCTTATGTAGTGTACACGATTTAAGGTACATTAGTATATCTTTAATCGTGATTTTTTATTAAATTAATAAAAATGGACTGTGATGTAAGTAAAACTGTAAAATGTTGTATTCAATTAAAACATATTAGTACATTAGAAATTTAAATAAATAACTCAGGTATTGAAATTATTTTGCCTTTTTACACATTATAAATATTCCATTATAAAAACATTTTTAAATCTTAAAATAATTTTTGACATATTATAGTAAATGTTATAAGAAACAACATTACTTACCTACGTTGAAAATAATTGATGCATAATATGTATTAATGTTTAAAAAAGTATCGGTATAATTTTTTACCGATGATATGGCAAAACCTCTCCACAGTTCTCTATCTTGAATATATTTTTTCTTTTTTTAGTTGGATTCCAGTTGATCACCACCTTTATTTTTTCTGTATTTTGTCTAAACCGTGTACAATTTTTGGTGCTGCTTGGACATGTGGTTTATATATTATGTAATTGTTATAATATTTGTGTATTAGCAAAAAAAAAAAAAATAAATAATTGGAACAAATTTAAAAAATATTAGTATTGCTTGTATAATATTTGTATTATTAAGAATACTAAGGAAAACTAAGAAATTAAATTTTAATAAGTTTATATTTTATTATATCTACAATTAACTTAATTTTAAATTGTAATAATAAATTTGATTAAACTTATTATATTTTTATCTGAATAATTTTATATTCTGAGCAGAGCGAGGAATGTATTGGTTTTACAATGATGTTTGTTTATACATATATTTTTTTTTTCTGTGAACAACTTTTCTACCATAAATGTTGCTCAGATTTTCAAGTGTAGCACCTTATCTGAAAGGAAATTTGACTAGGGTGATACTTTAGGAGTCATTTTCTCAAGTTTCCATAGTAAAAATCATAAATACTTTGGCCTTTCAAAACATGTATATCCAAACTTCTCACCTAAAACAATGACCCACCCATCGTGCAAAGTACTTATGTTTGTTTGTTTTTAATTTATTTGTCTTTATAAAATATAGATGGAAACAATAAAAGATTCTTCATTACATGAAGCAATAAATTTGTTGGAACCCATACAAAATATATCGTCGTATCATTGGAAACTCTTAAAACTTAAAGGACGATTGGACACAATAACAGAGCGCATGACAAAAAGAAAAAGTGGAACATTAGAACCATACACTACCTATATGGATGAAGATTCTACTGATAAAATTGATAAATTTTTGTTGATGAGTGGGGTAAAACAAATGGAATCAGATGATGATCTGTGATGATTAAATAAAATAATATAAAGAAAAATATATAAGATCTTTTATTTTATAGTTTTTAAATAGTGCAATATATGTATATATCATACAAATGTACAAGTTTTTCAATATCATTAATTATTTAAAGCAGGCTTAATCACTACTCGTCAATTTCTATCACTTTTTCTTGGCATATTTTATCAACTATTTTATTAAATTCTTCAAATTGATCAGCAAAAACATGATGTCCAGCATTAGGAATTGTCTATGCACAAAAATTAATATTCAGTTTTGATTTATGAAAATTACATTTATAATACTTCAATATTTACTTCAATATGTACAAAAGAATTTGCCCTTTCTTTTTTAACAATTTCACCAACACTTTTATCCATCCAAGTATTTTTTCCATAAATGAATGTAATAGGCACTCTTTTATCTAAATACTCTAAACGTTTAATCATTGGATTTTTGGCCCAACCAAATCCAGTAACTAGTGAAATAAAAGCACTTTCACCTCTAAAATAAATTTAACTAAATAAATTATAAATAATATGGAAATAAATATTTTTATAATTTCTTTCTTTTATAAATTAGTATTTTAAAAAAGTCTTTTATGACCTTACAATACTAATTTAAATTACTTAATTTTATCTTTATTATTTATTTAAATAAGAAATTATGAAACATGAATATAGAAATGGTATATACAAATTAAAATCTTACGTAGCACGTTGAGAATTGCATTGGAATATATACTCTCCAACCACAATGGATTGTTCTCCAAGAACTGGTTCATACTTTTTTAATACATCAGATCGTAAATTTGTAACCAACCATTGACCTTTAATATTAACAAATGATTATACAAACCATTCTTAAATTTCAAAACCTATTATTATTATTATTTTTTTTTTTTTGTAGTGGTTCAATATGTTACATACAACATTTGAAGTTATAACTGGTGTCAAAATACAAAATATATATTATGATGTCATATAAATAATAACATTCAAAATTTACAAAATGATCAATCACAATTATTCAGGAAACAAAATAACACTTTTGAATCTTTCATGTGGAATGTACTATTTGTTTGTGTAGATAATTTAGACCAAACAGTTTTTATTTTGAACCACATTGATAAACCGTTGTCAGTTATGCACGTAACTAGCTAATTCAATTTTAAATAATATGCATAACATATAAAATCACAACAGTGTTTTTTAACACTTTGCTTGATTACTACTATATTTTTATTTTTAAGGGTAAGTAGGTAATTTTAAAAAAACTAGTTTTCTTAAATCACAATTTACCATAAGGTCCAGCAAATCGTACGGGCCACAATGGATTTAAAGATTTAAGAGCATAGAATATTCCTTTGGCCCACCAAGGAATTTTGTTTTTAATATCTTTATTTTCTTCAGGAAATCCCCAAGGATCAGCAAGTATTAGATGGTGAACTCTAAATAAATAATACAATTGTGAATTATAAAATGAATTACCTATGTAAGAATAGAATTAGTGACTATACCTTTCAGGATGTTGAATAGAATAAGCAGTAGCTAAATAGCCCCCAAAACTATGACCTAAAAGAATAAATTTATCAAGTTTAATTTCTGATCTCCATTTTTCAATAGCATTCACATATTGCACTTCAACTTGTTCTGGATCTTTACTAAATTGTGGTCTAGAACTACGACCGAATCCCAATAAATCCATAGCATATACTGGTCTACAGTTATTAGATATTTGGTCAATATTCATACACCAAAGTCCAATACCAGCAGCAAAACCATGTAATAAAACAATTGGTGTTTCACGTTTATCAGTGTTTACTTCAAGGGTCCATATTTTATCTTCTTGCTCAACAACAGGGCCTAGGTTAACGTACCGTGTTCGATATGATGATTTAACATCTAAAAAAAATTGCATACTTTAAGCACTAAAATAAATTATAGATAAATTGCATAATGTACATGCTAGTAATTTTCGTTCAGCTTCTTGTAAATATTTCCACGACATTGAACTCCAAGAGAACCAACTCCAAAAAGAACACCCTCTAAAATAAATATGGACATATTTTATTGTAGTACTAAGTATTTTAATATAGGTATCAAAACAGCATGGTTAAGTAATGTACAATAAGTTCTTACTTGTATATTGACAAAGCTTCCAAATCGGTTATTTGTGTCATTATTAAAATATTTGTACTTCGTTATTTACACGTTTACAAGCTATTTGATGCATCTGAATTTATTTGAAAAGGAAAACTAAATATATCAAATTGGGTACTATCATAGAATAAGTGGGTATTTAACCACATAAGTATAAAGTACTGAGTATTGAGACAAATTGCGTAATACTAACGTATGTAAATAAATGCTTACGAATAATTTATTTTTAATACAATTTATTTATTATACGCAATTTAATCAATAATTAATGCTAGGAAAAGAAACTAATAATAAGAAATCTATAAATTATATAATTATTATTTATTATTATTACTACCTATTCAATTAATGACGGACGGACACTGTAATCAAAGACCAAAGTTGTAACTTGTAGGTGGATGTAAGTACTTATTATCAAACAAAATAACGACTATCGAATACAGCCGACAATCGATTGTCTGCCTTCTAAGGTTGTGGTTTTTATCGATAATATTATGGAGGATGGTGCATGGCTGCGTATTTTTCGATTTTACGTTAAAAATTCTAGGTATATAATGTTTTAACGGTTGGACAAAAAAAACCATAACATGCAATCTTTATCTTTCCGAAAAATATTCTTTAAGTGATTTTGTTGTTATGTTAAATACTAAATTTCTGTGAAACATTGCATGAGTTTCTACCACGGATTAAGATATCTATCTTAGTTCTTAATTCGTGGTTTCTACCATAGATAGATAATAATTATTATTTTTTTATCTATTTTTATATGATTATTTTCACTAGTTATTTTATATTTGTTACAATTACAAAATACAAATAAAACAAACATGATTCTAATCATAATATTATTATAAATGATCCTTTTTCTCAAAATATATCATTTTTTAATTCAATACTCTATAGGCTTGAACGTATTTCATTAGATAAACATCATAACTATCAACACAAGCTCAATATTATCTATAATAAAGCCCATAGAAATAATTTCAATTTAAATACTAATAAAAAAATTCATAAACGTATAAAAGAAAAAATAATACACAGCTCACCAAATAATGTTATTAACTATTGTAGTAAGAATTTTTAAAAATAATATGTTTAAAGAATTCGCTAAAATTCTGAACAATAATACAAATAATGTAATAATCGCTTTTAAGACTAATATTAATTTTTATAGGTAAGACAAATAGAAATTTTAAAATAAAATACAAAAAACACATGTATAAAATAATGTTAAAAAGACTGCCTTTAATTCAAATTTCGCCAAACATGTTTTAGAAAATAACCATAATATAAGCTTTGATATTAATACATTATACAGACTTAGAGATATTAAATACCCAAAATAACATTTAGGTACATAAATTCAGTTTTATATTTTATTTTTTATTATTTATATTGAAAACATCAGTCCAGCCTATTAGGGTTATACCCACGATACATTCAGGAGAGTATAAATATTTCCTATCTGCTTTTCGTTTAACTGAGTTACTATATAAATGTTTGCCTATCCAGATACTTCCTATTACATTTTTCGTGCTATTGCTCGTTACATTTTTCTATTATTTGTAGAGTGTATGGTACTTTTAAAAACACTTCCCATATTGTATGTCATTCAACAACATTTTATGGAAGTGAAATTTAAAACCATCTTCTACGATCATTTTTTTCCTTTTTCACTTGTCATGAAATCCATACTTTAGTAATTTTACTAAATTTAACTTA
Source organism: Cinara cedri (assembly GCA_902439185.1). Classification (NCBI taxonomy): domain Eukaryota; kingdom Metazoa; phylum Arthropoda; class Insecta; order Hemiptera; family Aphididae; genus Cinara; species Cinara cedri. The sequence goes on from CABPRJ010000030.1 coordinate 646,905, forward strand.
ATATTACGACAAAACATTTAAATTTTCACTTATATTTGCAACGGTCAGAATACGCGCCGGTCAATAAATATACATATATTATTACTGCGGACCAATTTGAATATTATCAAATAATATCGCAAACTCAACTTAAATATTGTCAAATAAATAATAAGCGATTTTTATAATGTAATGTTAATTAACGAAGACAAAATCACAATTGGGACAATGTATTTTTTTTCAGCAAAATTACGTTTGATAGGGGGGAGAAAATCAAAAATGTTGGATTCAAAGTCAATAAAATCTGACTGGGAAGCAATTAACATGAGATATCACAAAGATTTAGATGCAATATATTTAACAACACTAGTGTAGCATATCGAGTGAAATTCTAAATTTATATAGGTATCCACATTTATAAATTTCGCCGTCTTACTTGTCTGTAAAAAAACGATGTTGTATATTATTTTTCTACGATATTATGCATTTATGCTCAAATACCTATCAAAAATTTATCATTCATCATGAATCATGATTATGATACCGTTGATACCATAATAATTTCATAATATGATATAATCATTATAATAAAATAATATTAATGCATTGGATGTGTTTCGTAATAGCCGGTTGTCACGTAAAACATTATTCTTCGGTATACTCAATAGTCTATATATAGCGTATAAAAATATCGAGATTAACAACTAGTGTTTATTGTTTAACATTTAAATATAGGACAACTACCTAGTCCATAACAATGGCTAGTGCCAGTGGATTTTTTTTAGTACTACGACTGTGCGTGTGTGTTACTAAAGCCAAACCAACGCGTACATTGTATAGGTACTTACGTGTTGGTTAATATAAGTATTTTTCTTTCATGTATCATAATATTTATAATATTGGCCAGTGGCGTACCCAGAATTTTTCAATGGGTGGGGAAATTTAAACTAAAACAACTTTACTAAAAGTACATAGGTACATAATTATGTACCTACTACACAATTATGCAGTACGACTATTTATACTTGGTAATTGGTCGAATACCTAATAAGAAATTAAAATGTGTAATGAATCATCGTTGCGTAGGTAGGTACTTTCTGTGTGACTTTACTTATGTACGTTATTATGAGGACTAGCTGTGACTATAATACACAGGAAACGTCCTGCAGAACCGTCCTATATTCCCATCGGGAAGGAAATAATACGTATACACAAGACTTCCTTGTATTGTTAGGGACGGGTTGTAACAATCATTGAAATGTTTAAAATTACTAGTGCTAAATCCAAATGCTGCAAATCTTTAACTAAACCTTTTTAAGATTCTTGGTGGACCAAGGAATGTAGGAATTAATTCTAATGGTGTTTATTTTTTTTTTTCTATGAACAATTTTTCTACCGGAAATTTTGTTCCGATTTTCAAGTATAGCACCTTTTCTGAAAGGGAACTATCTGAGTGCTTTATTTTTTTATTTTTCATCTTCCAAGCTAAAATTATTAAAAAAAACAAGAAAATTTACAAAATTTATTACTGTCAATTTGTTTTTGTGTTTCAGTTAAATATATTCGTAGAGACTTAAAATTTGAACAAAAACTTTTATTTTCCTTTTCTAGATATTGTACAATTTTCAAAATGTTTTAACCATTTTTTAAATATTTCTGTAAATAGCTTAATATTTTAATTTTGCGAGTTTTTTTATGTAATTTTTATTCGGTAGATACACTGTCGACAAAACTGTTAGACCCAACAGAAATGCTTGAAAATTTAACAGGTTCATTATACCGTACTTTGTGGTCAAAAAAGAAAAAATTTAGTGTACCTAGATTTTTTTTTAAGCATTTTTATTTTTACATTTTTTATCAAATTTTGATGAAAATCTTGTATGTTACTGCCTTTTAAAACATATATAACCAAACTCCGCTCAGAATCGTTTTTCTTTATCAAAGATTAATCGTTGCGTACAGATATTCATTAAATTCCCCTATATATCTTACCTTCAAAACGTCTCACCTAGAACACAGGGCAGTATTTGAAAATTTTGCGCCCCGGGGCAACTATTCCGCCGCCCCTAATCTCCCGAAAAAAGCCATTTCATAAAATGTAAGGTATGACTATTTTGTTACATACAATTTTGGTCGACAGAAAATTGAGCCAATAACCTACATATTATGCTACTTTCACTAATTTAATATTGGCAGATTAGAAATATATACAATATTATACACTATAAACATTCATATGTGTTTTATTATTTTCAAGTTTATTATGAATAACAATAATGATTATACAAATTTAACAAAATATATTTTAACTTACTATAGGCTATAAATATTAATAATTTATATTATAGTTATTTCCTAAATCTCTAGAAAAACAAATGTTAAATAAAAAAAAGACGTTCTAGGATAATGGTGATCGGTGCAGCCATTGTTTTAGATAATTTAATGTATACCTGTAGGCAAAGATAAACCATTGGTTACGAAAAAACGATTCTGAGCGGAGTTTAGTTGATAATAATGCTTTGTCAATAATATATATGTCATTTTATAGTCAAATAATTAAATAAGCCTTTTTTTTTTTTAAGATTTTTATAACTAAACCAATATTTTATAAAAAAACAATAACAAAGTATTAAATAATTAATACAAATTACCTACACCTTTAAGCTTTTATATATTTTCTTCAATAATATTAAATACATACAATTTTATTTAAATAAAATAATTTTTTGTTAATAATTTGTGTCATGTTAGAAAATTATATTTAATAATTTAGAGTCATTAGACAGGGAATATTTAACTTTTCTACCATTTGGTCCAATAGTTATTTGTTTAAAATGTTTTTTTTTTTAATGTTTTTAAGCACTTTTTTGAGAATTTTCGGTGCTATAAGTCCTAGTTATTACCTACGAAAACTGAGCACTGACTTAAAAATTGATCGAAATATAAAATGATTATTCATCAACTACCTTCATCTGATAAAAATTGACTACAACTGCTGACGACCAATACACTTGCATCATGATATATATTTGTAATTTAAGAAACTGGGTGTACTTGCATTAGCACTTATAGTTTCATTGCAGTTAATAATCATAGATAATTTTTACAAAAAACACAAAGGTATTATAATTTATAAATACCTATGTGAAACGTATATCAATATAAGTTTTTGGCTAAGAATAAGATGCCATAGGTACCCGAAAGTATGTGTTATCAAATGCACGACATAGCAAAATTAGGGTCTAGTCGTCTAGTTTATTTCGCACAAAACCTTTCTTTTTGTTTGAAATTTGTACACCAATGTAATTATTTCTTTTTTTTGTTATCTCTTATTTTCCAATTGAACAATTTACGAAAAGCTTTAACAATGGGACATTAGGTCATATCTCCTGCCCTCCATGAACATTTTTCTGAAACAAATTAAAACCACTCAGTGTGTTTAACAGACAAAACAAGAAAGTTGAGGTTAACCCTCTTCAATAAATCCCAGGAAAATAAATACAAATATAAAGAAAATAGATACAGCAGTACTAAAATCTAAATAGGTATAAGTATAGTGGCATATTTACTGGGGTTGGGTGGCGGGGTATCGTAGTATCCGCTTTAGAAGCATACGACTTCTATAATGTTATGATAGAGCTTGGTATGATTTAGGTGAACTCAGGACCAGTCTAAATCTACACATTTGGATTCTAAGATACCCCACTTGTGTTGTGATATTTATGGGATGGATCGGGGGATTTTTTTGGTGGTGACACTTTAGGGTAGGTTGTGTTGAAATATTATCTTAAGCACATAGGAAATAACCAGATAATTTATTCCTATTAATTAATGCACTTGGTCAGTTTTAGGTTTAGGTAGTACAGTTAATATAGACGAGATAACCCAATCTGATATCGAAAATTATTTCCAAATAGTGCTGTATGATCGAATAGCGGATCCTTTACTCACGATTGAAAATAGATATTGACGTCAAACGGTTTAAAATTGTGATCGTGATCATAGTAGGACACTAAATTTTTCAATTAAATTCCCGCCCTTTATAATATTATTTCTGCAACTGATTACAATTTCTGAGATGTTATGTTGACAACACTGTTGACTTGAAAGTTGAAGTCAATTTAATCATTTTTGTTTTGTCTGTCTAAATAGAAAAATAAATTCTAACTATTCGGTTTTATTTTAGAACGTTTTCTTCTTATTTATTTTCATTTATATTAATTGTTGTAATTGGTATCTTTTTGTTTATTCGATTGAATAGTTTAATTTAAAGATTATTACGTTTAATTGGTAATATTCTTATTTTTACTACATTGAATTATTATTACTAATGTGTGTACAATTTTAATTGATCATTGTTTATTTTATTCAAATAGAAATGACACCAGCAGTTGTGGATAGAAATGATGATAGGCCATCCACTTCGGATAATTTCGATTTGGAAAAGACCGCCGAAGAAGCAAAATCTTTAATTGAAAAAATCATTAAGGATGTAGGCAAAAAGTCTGCTACTAGACAATTGATTTTTGGTTCAGCATCAGGATGGTTTGATTATAATATAAACATTTTTCCTTGGTTTTAATGAGTTTGAAGTACTTACATATTTTATTATTCCAGGGTCACTGGTTTTGTCATGATGAAATTGGGCAAAGCTGCTGCATTCACTCTTGGTAGTGGCATTATAGCATTACAGTTAGCCAATTCAAGCGGGTACATAAAAATTAATTGGGATAAATTAACTAGAGGTGTGGAAAGAGTCGCTGAACAAGTCGAAGATAGCACTAGCGATAAGAAGAAAGGATTATTAAAAAAGGTAATGAAAATATCAAATTTATTGTTTACATAAACTTCACGTCTTTGTAGTCATGGTAAGATCTATGTATTTTCTATGTATCGATTCTCTTTTAGGTCAAAAACATTGTAGAAACCAACACTATTATGGCTGCTGGATTTACGGGTGGTTTCTTCCTTGGTGTCGCCTACTCATAGACAGATTTCTTGTTGACAACATAAAAGAATTCTTTGAACTAAATTTTAATTATTATCTCAGTAAAGCTATTTAACAAATGTATTTTTAAACAGAAATCTTGATTTTATAACAATAATAATATGTTTATTAAAATTATTTTACAAAAACTCGATCCATCTGAAATGTGTTTATTACCACAAAAAATTTATATTTGATGATGTATGGACCGATTTCAGATGGAACGCTATGTTGACAAGAAACTTGATAAAGCCGAGGACTTGTTGAGGAAGAAGGAACGTAAAGCTAAACGTTGGTTTAATCGTTTATCTGGTGATGAGGACGAATTTGTTTTTCAAGAAATTCATGTATTCTTAGCATCTTACTTAATTGGTGTTGTTGTAGGAATGACTTTTGGCATTGTTGCACGCTGAGTCATATAAAAAAAAAAAAATGTTTTATTATTATATATTATCACTATAATTTTTTGACTAAACTATATTATTTTATATAAAATTTACATGCCATGTAAATAACACGGCTTTATTATACTAATATCTAAATATTTGTTCCATTTTACACTTAGTTAATTCATCATGAATGGTAATTTATTTTTTACGTTTATTTACTAACTTTCCTTATATAATAAATGGCTAGATTTACATAACTATTTTTAATTTAGGCATAACTTTTGATACTAGTCAGTTTGAAATGAATACATTTTGTCATTAATTTATGTAATGTTTATGATAAAATAAATTTATTAATTTAGGTTGTAATTTGTAGATTTTTTTGTAATTTTATTATACAATTAGGCATAGCCATATATGTGTACAATTACTATTATAGAATATGCTAGGTGGATAATTAGTTATGTTTTAAACTCTTTTTAGATTAAGTGTTTTTTTAAGTAAAAACCTGTCTTAACAACTTTTTGAATCACATAATTATTTATAAAATTTAAAATGTTACATTTTTTTTCATTTTAAACTAATAATGCACCCAGTGCTTTTAACAGATTATTAATTTATTTCTCATAAATTGTTAAAATTGTGTACATAACATTTTTGCATAAAATATTTCAAATTTGTCATTCTCATTTTTAAACATTGCACAAGATATTATGAATTTAGAAATAAATAATTGGAAACCAAAAGGAAGAATGTGCAACTTGAACATTCAGATAAAATAAAAGACATTAAATGCAATATTATACATTTTTAAAATACAATATGAATTGATAAATAATAATAGGTTATTTTAAAATATATCTAGTAGTGCCAGTCACTACTACTAACTTGACTACTAGACAGAAAAAAAAACAAACAAATGATCAATTTAAAATTGTTGATGATATTTGAAATATTTCATAACAGTTACTATGTGTATATGAATAAAATAAATGGCTTTATAATCAATGGTTGTATGTGCCAATGTATCATGTTAAACAAAAACAACTATCATGACATAAATTATTAAAATAAATACAAGAAACATTAAAATGAGTAATATTAGGTATTTAATAATAGATCATATTAATGATTAAGAGAAAAAACTGTGTACCCACCAATGAAATAAACAGTATCTATTTTAAAATCAATATAATTGATTATTCCATGACTATCTATTTTGTAATTTTTTGTTAACTTAATTAATATGAATTAGTATCTACATAGTATTATATTTCAATTTATAACCATTGATAAGAAAAAAAAAAACTGGTTGAATCATCAAATTACAATTTAGCTAATTTTTTGGAATTAATTTAATTTTATAATAATAAAAACTTATTTTTAATATCTAATAAATACTGTAATAATGGTGAAAAAACAATCTTGAATAATTTATTTGTATAACAAAATTAAACACATACAAAGTTAATTTAAGAAAATAAGTATGAAAAATTGATCAACAATGTAAAACAAATATAAAATGCATAAAGAATTTTATAAGATAAAATAATTTAAATTGGGCGAAAAAATAGTTATATAATCCAATTTAACTCATTCACATTATAGCACATCTACAATAATTAATGATTACCAATTATCTAAAAAATCAAATCCAGTCTTTGGAATATCATCATCGTCATCAGCATAAGTATTAGGTGCAAACTCATGAATTGTTTCTTTAGGATTACTGACAACTTGATGTGGCGGTGGCGGAGGGGGACCTTTGGGTTTTATCCTATCGCCTTTAGCGATTTTGCTTTTATCTTCAGTTGGCATTAGCGATTTAAACAATGCATGTGACTTAATTTTATTGATGAGCTTGTTATCTTGTTGATCCTTATTACCTATTCGTTTTATAACTGTAGTTTTACATTCATTAGCTGAAAAGTTTTCTCGCACACTGTCCACGTGTTTGCATAAATCTAACTGACTCCGTGTAAACCAAGAAAATCCACCTTCTGATAATTTTTCCTGTAAAAAAAAATAATAAACTTTTTGTGATAACAAATTATTTTTATTACTGAAAATAAAAAACGCGAGTAGCAGAGCTCTATCACTAAAGTAAAATTTTCTCCAACTGATTTATTACTTATGACAAAAATAATTTAATTGGTTATAACTTAAGAAGACATTATAATGAGGGAATGTCATATTTTTTTTTTTACTATTATTCAAAATATACAGTTCGATATATAAAATATAATAACCTTTATTTTTTGGCTTTTTTTAAATATCTTTAACTTTTTTAATAGTTCATAATTCAAACACTTATGAAATTCCCTCCAAAATATTGTTATCTATAAATTTCATAATAGGTATTTTTACTCTAAAATCAGAATTAAGTTAATTTTACTTATTTTGCGTAAACATAGTTTTTGTATGTTACCCGGTAGTTTGACTGAGACAGATGAGGGTAATGTTCTCTTAATAACTTAGGCAATAATCTTTTGTAAAAATTTACATTCAAACTATAATACAAATATAATTTGTAATTCTTTTTTTTTTATATGATTTACCATTTCCAGTTATAAAATTTCAAAATTTGAATACAACCTCACTTTTAAGTGATTTTAACTAAATGATAATCAGGGTGATAAGGAAATTTAGAATTAACATCTGTCTATGTAAATGTTTGAGATTTGGAGAATTATTCAAATTATTTTTTTTTGACAGGGTAAATGAATAACTTGGTTGTTTTGTTTCATTTTTTTTTTTAGTAGTATTGGTAATTAAAATTTGAAATCATATAGTTATATACAATTGTAAGTTTATATGTCTGTCAGTTTGAAATATAAATCTAGTTTTAATCCGATCTTGATGAAACTTTGCACATTTGATATTCGTAATAAAAGGAAAACATCTATCTACTTAATATCACAAAATTTAACCTCTAAGGTTAGGGAACAGTTGTCATCAACTAGGGGGTCTCGCAAAAAACCTGCAAGTGGAGAGGTATATATTAGGGACCATAAGTGAAGGAGTCTTACATAAAAAAAAAATGGGGGTTATGATTTATAAAAGGTTGTAAAACCAGTTATTCAGCTACATGACCGAAAAAAATGATCCGTCACTGCGCATGTGACTATGCACATACGCAGTCAAGTAGCAGTGCTAGGAGAAAACGACCCTCATTAAACTCGCGATCATCATTATAGATGTACGAGTCGAGTTATTCTCTTGTGGGCCAAAGTATATAATAAAGTTAATTTAACTTTCAATTTTAAATTATAAACTATATAAAAAATAATTTTAAATAAATACGTTGCCTGGAGTATTATGATATGTATATTCATTTATATATTTATTTACAAGTATTAACCATTTAATAATTTTGTTTTTACTTTATTATTTTATTATAATTTTCAAATATTAAATATCTAGTTAGTCTTCAAATTAATTTCCGAAATAACATAAAATTAATAAATTAATATTTTGGAGATGCCATTTATCTATTTTTTTTTTTTTTTCCAATAGCATAAATTAAAAATATTAATTCAATTATTTAAATTTTAATTAGGAACTCTTAATCATAGCTTTTTGAATATATTTATTAAACATATTTCGAGTTCAATGAAATCAAATAATGTGATTTTATACACCTAGATATAATTATATTAAATGATCACATGGGATCAAATTGGTTCTTTTATAATTTTATGAACAGTATATTATATATTTATAAAGATAGAAAAAAATATTTAATATTTTTTCCAAGCACTTAATTTATTTGTTGTCATCTCTATCAAGTAGTTGTGGATAATTGTTTTCTAAAATAAATATAGTGAAAATTAAGTTGAGTAATAAAATCTAACAAAAACAATTAAATGATTTGCTTATTATGTTTATAGAACAAACATTGGAATATCAAATTAACATTGATTAATTTATTGAGACATTCAAACATTTAAAATCACAGAATAGACTAATAAAATTATGTAAGGCAATTTTAATTTTAAAAATATAACTTATACTTGTCAAAATCTAGACACGCCTAAGATAGTGCCGTACGTGCTAAATCTATGTCTTGTATTAAGTATATATTATTTAAAGTGCTATACTACTGTTTATTATACAAATATTAGTTTATAGATAAATTAATATACTCTAGCGAAAAGAAAAATAAAAAATAATTATTTAATAATAGGAAATAAATTAGGTAGGTAAGGTTTAACTATAAATAAAAAAAAAAGATTGGCAAGTATTATTTTTGTTTTAGTGTTATTATACGGAGTCTCAATTATTAAATGACTTACATCAGATTTGTTGTACTTTGAATATTTCAATACAATTTCAGGACTTATAATGGATTCTTCAAGTATTTTATTTTGTTCATCGGTACTAAGACCACACCATAGGGGTTGATATGCATCTTTCGTAGCATCTACATCCTTGCGTATTCGTTCTGCAATTGGATTGATTGTGTACAAATAATCATAGTAGAAATCTTGTGACTGAACTGGGGCCATTGCAGTATCTAAAAAAAAATAAACAAAAATTGATGATGTCACAATGTTAATCATTGAGAAAAACAACATAATAAGAAGCTCGCATAAAGAAAATGTCAGGGATTTCCGACCGCAGTTATCAGAAATCTCCAAAACTCAAATCCGGCTTAAATATTATTTTTACCATTGCTCTTTTAATAGTTTTTAATAAGCTCTTATGGTCAAAAACTAATAAACTTTGTACCTATGTCTTGAACTACCTATTTAATATTAGTGTCGGAGTATTATATTCTTTCTTACCCATGTACAGCGACTGTGATTTCTTGACAGTTTTATACTGCCAGCAAATTCATAATCAGACAGTAATTGAGCCAGAGATAGGTAGATATTGCATTAGGCACATAATAGGAATAAATATTATGATATGAACATATTATTATTATTGTTCTCTGTTTTGTAATACAATCAAATTACGATTCCTTCAACGCGAGGGATAGTTGTGTTCAAAAACGGGCGTGTCAAGAGTAATCAAAATCAAATGATTATTATTGCTACATTTATGGTAATAAAAACTAGTGTTGATTACAAATTGAAATTCGTTGTAGGTTTGATCGTTTTGAACGGAGATGGACCGGCGAGACTGTGACTGTGCAACGCGCTCATGCAGTCATGCACAGGGCGCAGTGTCTTCCATGGCGCCATCTAGTAAATTGTAAAAAGTGGTAATATAGTATACTTATCTATGATATTACTACTGATAAAAAAAAAAAAATTGCAATATTAATATTAAATACCTAAGTAATTTCTTTACTTAGTACTTACCACGAACTAATAGTACCAAATGGTTAGTATTAAAAAAATAAAAAACAACTTTGCACGTAGGTGGGCCACTGTTGCATGTGAAAAGTTGGGAATGTAATGGAGGGGAAATTTAATATGTATATCTGGGCAACGATAAACCATTGATAACAAATAAACGATTTTGAGCGGAGTTTAGTTGATACTTGATAGCGAATTTTGCTTTATCAACATTATACATGTTATATTATATTAAAATAATTACATAGGCATTTTATATTATCTTTAATATTTGTTTAATAAGGTCCCTATTTACCCGTTTTTCACATTTACTGGGAAAAATCTAAATCACGAAAAATTTCCCTTTTAAAGTACCTCCCCACTTAGATTTCCTTTTAGAAAAAGTGCTATCGTTGTAAATTGGAGTAAAATTGATGGTAGAAATGTTGTTCACAAGAAAAAAAAGACTAATATTTTTTTAACTTCGGTAGGTACCTACCTATATTTCGTTAATTTTTGTTCATTTTTTCGTTTTTCCGCCAAGTATGTACGTACCTATTGCATTTTTAGTTTCTTCTATAATTGTTATGCAATCCGCGTATGATGCTAATGTTATTTGATGTCCTTTCGCTATGCTTAAACATAGCGAAAGGACAAACCCGTGATATCATCATCAAGTGCCTCTCTCTACTGACTCTAGTGCTATCTTAAATAATGTGGACTGTAGAGGATAAAGCGTCTCCACCATGTCTTAAACTTGTCTTCAATGAAAAATCTTCTATAATAAAACTTAACTTTACACTTAGATTATTGAACACACGCCTTTACCAGTATCCTGTTTTGTAGGGATCTAAGTTGAGTCATTGCTTTCAGAACTTACATTGATTTATAGAGTAATACGCCTATATGAAATCCACAAATAATAGGTACATCCTTGGCATAAATCCTGATTTAGTATTCTCCTATTATTTCACTTGAGTATTGTTTGATTTGGTTAAATATTATGTTTGATACCATTTTGTAAGAAATTGTGTGAATAACAATTAAATTTAGTACTACAATATTGGTAATTAACATAATATCATACAATTAGGTAACTAATGTATGTAACATGATATACATTTTTAACGATAAAAAGACGGTTATATTTCGCACATGGGTGCAGCAAATGTTATGGGTGAGAAGTTGGAAAGGTAGGATGTACAGACGGGAATTTAATGTACTGAGGTCTGTAAGCAATGATAAACCATAGCTAACAAAAAAAGGATTCTGTGCGGAGTTTAGTTAACAGTGTTGCTTTGTCAACAATATATATATATATATATACATTAAACATTTGTTTTAATATTTATTTAATATTGTACCAATTTTCCTGTTCTCCTATTTTTGACGGTTTTTCCAATTTATTGAGAAAGCTACTGAAAAAATCAAAAAAATGATCTTCTTTTAGTATCTTCCCAGTCAAATTTCCTTTCAGAAAAAGTGCTGTCATTATTGTAAATCGGAGTAAAATTGCCAGCAGAAATGTTTTTTAAAAATCACAATTATTATTAAGCAAACTATAAGTAATACCCAAAAATGTCTTTCTCAATACCCCAATTAGTTAACTGTAATTTATACATACAATTTGTAAATCCCTACCAGAAATCTCCCGATATTGATGATTGAAATAGAATTTCCGGTAGAATTGGTTTAGACAGTAAAAAAAAAAAATCAATCGAGTTAAGTAGCTACCCGTTTCAACCATTCAAAAGTTGCAATTTTATTTTTTTTTTCATTAATAATAAAATGTTTTCTCGATAATGTAAATAATAAAATAACAAACAAATAATTATTGCTATTAATAAATATAGATACTAAATGGAAAACCACACGTCTAGCATCATGTAAAACAGAGAAATGTATATACGATTTATATTTTATATTTTTATGAAAACCGATGTCTGGACTCTGGATTCTGTAGTGTCTATCGATGTTAAAACTCTGAAAACCTATAGATTCCATCGTTGCCACGGAATACACATTATTGATCTGCATTTATGGTTGATAAGCCACCGGTTATCACAAAATTGGCCCGTTGACAGGACTTTTACCCACTATCCAGTTATACCTATACGATATACCGGTGGCAATACCACTGGTAGTAGTTAAAAAAACGGTAAATAATGCAAAGTTCAAGGATCAGGTTTATAATAATATAGTAATATACGCCGTTCGTTTACTAATTAATGCTTAGTGTTTTATTACCGTAATAGTTGTGATTTTATTTTCTACATGCTAAAATGATATAGTGCAATAATTAAATTTAATATTTATTCACAATTGGAACGTAAATCGCAATGTGTATTAATGCGTCCATCTATTAAAATATGAATACTTGTTGATGTACAAATACTTACTACTTAGTACTTACACCGTATGACCTTATGAATCGTAAACAGTAAATTTGTTTAAATCCTTCAAATAAATATTTAATTCATAAATTATGTCATTATAATATTTTGTCTCGAATAATTAATTTTAAATAATATAAATTAATTTCGAACTGCACTCTTTGGCCACTGTAAAAACAATGGTTTTTGATAATTTATATCTTAATAAGGATCATCTTGATGGATTTGACAATTACAAAGTAAGTGATTATCTATGTACAATATAAATCATAAATAGTTTTATAATATATTATATTATATTAAATTAAATAATTAATAAATATAGTGATGTCATAATTGTTATTCTTATCACTTTTTAGGTGGGTACCTAATTAAATTTAACATAATATAAATTGTTATTAATTATGCATCTAATCAATGACCATACAATTATATATGAAAAAAATTGACATTAAATAATTATGATTAAAGTAAATTTTTGGTTGAAGTTTTGTTCTTGGGGTAGAAAAAAGTCAAAATATTAAAACTCTTATAATTTCTGTGCCCCTCATTTGACTTATGTCCCACAATTGAATTTTTAATTTTCCAATCTAAATAAGCCTAGTTTAGAGGTGTGCGTTAGTAAAATTGTTTCATTCACAGATAGCTGTAGAGGTGTTCTATTACTATAATGACCTAAATAGATCCCAGACAGAATTTTTGGTTTTTAAATTTTTAATACTTTTCAACCATATGGCTTTTTGGTAGATACCTACTTAATGGAAATCAGTATTGAAATCTCATAAAATTTGTGGGAAATTTAAAATAGAAATTCTGACAGTAGAATGTTTATAAGGTAAGGAAAGAGAATGAAAATTATAAGGGTGATTTTTAGGTACTTTTTTTTTACCCCAATTACTAGACTTCAACCAAACTTTGTTGTGTTTTGAAAAGTCTCTAAAATAAATACAATTTGATAGTATATTCAAATTTTGTATTTAAATTTAAATAGAAAAAATATTTTACCATTTCTAAATTGCATTATAAAAATGAATCCTTATATTATTTGTAAACATATTTATGAATTAAGTTTTACATTAACCTTGGCTTACATACTTAAATTTCTGTGTTTGTTCTTTTTGTAATTAAATTTGATGATTTTTCCTAGAAATTTCTCAGATGGTTATATTAATGATGGATACTTCTAAATGGTCTAAAAATTAATTAGGTATGAGTATTATAGTGCATGTAATAGCTATTTTGTAAACTCATAATTTTATGACTTCATTATGTACATTTTATAATATACATCATGTCTTGATATAACTGTAATTATTAACTTCATTTAATGTATGGGTTAGGTACTCAATCAAATTATTTACCTTAATTTTTAAATATTTTTGTACAAAAGTTAAGTCATTTTATTAAAAAAAATAAAACCCTATATTTGTTAATAATATCTGTTTATGCGAAAATTGTTAATACTTTAATAAATAAATCTAACATATAGTATAGCAAACAATAAAACCTCTGATAAATCCCAACCATTTAATCGGAGAGGTATAACTGCAAACCCCTTTTGTAGACTTTGATGAGTTACCTTAGAGTCTATTTGAATTAGAGGTGTTCAATATAAGAACAAATCAAAAAGTTTTCGTCAATTGTGTTTTTTTGATATTATTTATTTGAGGCACGAAAAAAAGATTTTTAATTTTAGGGAGGCTTTAGCAAAAGGTTTGGAAACTTAATGAAGATATATAATAATATAAGTATATTATTTTTTCAAAAATGTGTTTTATTACTTAAAATATTTTAATTGGATGTAGGTAGGTACTTAATTATTTTAAACTTTAAAAGTTTTCTCAAATATTTAATTAATTGATATTGTAGTTACTTAATTTAATTCTTGGAACAAACATAAAATATATTTTACCCTAATAGAAAACTGTTTTAAAATATTTAACCTTGATCTTATTTATCATTTAATAAGCCAAATAGTGAAGAAGTCAATAGTGACTCTAGTAGGTTATTTAGTAACAATAAATCAATAAGCTGTTAATGGATGCAGTAAAGCATAGCTAGGCTATTGTATGACTGTAATGAGCCATCAGTGAAAAAGCTTTCATGGAAAAGTATTTGACAAAACTAAGTGATAATAAGTTAAATCAAGTCCACCGTGTATCTTTTGGGGCCAGTAGAATGACCTAACCTTACCACTTTGATTTACATTAATAATTATTTTTTTAGTATAATGCAATTGATACAAATCCGCTGGGTACATACATTATGCACCCATTTTGGAACACTTTAATTAAGGTATGTGACATGTTTATTAGTTATTTTTAAATATTTATATTACTCCAACAAAATATTGAATATATTTTATGTGAACTATCTTGTAATAACAACGTCTACTCAGTTTATTTTATTTACCAATGTTTTTCTTGCACATATTTAATTAATTTTAATTATAGATAACTCCAAGATGGATTGCACCTAATTTGCTAACTTTTGTTGGTTTTTTATTCACTATTGGAGCTTCACTTCTCCTTGCTTATTATGACTATGGTTTTTATGCATCTGGAATATATTATAAGGGTGATCCAATACCAAGATGGGTATTTGGTGTTGTATCTTTATTTTTTTTCATATCATATTCTCTCGGTAAATATAATTAATATTTTTAAATATGATCAAAATTATAATAATCATCTAATTGTTATTTTAGATGGTTTAGATGGCAAACAGGCAAGGCGTACTGGCACGAGTGGACCATTAGGTGAATTATTTGACCATGGCTTGGATTCCTGGACAACTATTTTTATACCAACAGCACTTTATTCAATATTTGGTCGTGACGATCCTAATACTATTCAACCTATTCGAATGTATTTTATCTGTATAATGGTGTTCATTAATTTTTACTTAGCTCATTGGGAAAAGTATAACACAGGAGTGTTATATTTACCATGGAGTTATGACTTTTCAATGGTTGTAAGTTTATCTTTATATAATATTAATAATATTTATTGAACCAACAAAAAAAAATATATAGTATAGAATGACATTATCTTATAAAATATTAGTTAGAACCTGACCTAATAAGTATATGCTTGAAAACAGATGAGTGAGCTGAGTTCATAGTAAGAAGTGAATGAAAGAAGATATACAACATTTGTATACAAAATTATAAAACAACAATTAAAGACAGGAGAACATATTAGTTATACATTTCTTATATTTATTTAAATTTTCAGGGATTAGTTATTTTTTTTGGTCTTACTGCTATTTTTGGACCAGAAAAATGGAAAATAACTTTAATAGAAAATTATTCTTTGGGGCATGTTACAGAAATAATGTTTTATTTTACTACATTCGTTACTAATATTCCAGTTTCAATTTATAATATTTATGTGTAAGTAATTTTAAACAATTTTTTATTAATTAATTAATATTATTTATGTAAATAATAATTATACATTTGCAGAAGTTACCGAGATAAGACTGGTAAAAATTTAAGTATTTTAGAAGGTAGTAGACCATTGGTTCCTTTAATTGTATTTGTGTCATTGTGCATGATATGGGTAAAAATTTCACCAACCAATATTCTTGAAAAGGACCCAAGAATGTTTTTCATGATGAGTGGAGCAATATTTTCAAATATTTGTGTAAGTAAAATGCGAGGTTAAATCATAAGGTGTTTAAATTTTAAATTTGACATGCATTGAATATTATATTAAAATACATATTTATTATGAAATAGGGCTTCTTGATAATAACTTTTCCTTCAGAATTGATTAATTAAGTAATTTTTTAGGGATCCTATAATTAGAACACTATTATTTAGTCATAAGATAATAATATGCTATATAACAACATGAAATATCTGGTTATTTCACTGTTAATATTTAGGATTATGCTTGTTAACTACTATTTAAGGACAGTAAAAATGAGATAGTTTTAAATTGTAGAAGTCCATTAAGTGGATTTATTTATTTATTTTTAACTTCTATTATCCATATCAATTGCCTTAGTTGTCAACTAAGACTTAAAGTAATCAAGATGCCTATTAATTTTAGATTTTCTTAAAAATTGTATTGTAAAAATAAATTGTGAATTTTATATTGAATTGCAATAATATCCAATTTAACTAAATATCGATTATGATTTGTGTTTTATTTTAGTGCCGTTTAATTGTGGCTCAAATGAGTAAAACTCGCTGTGAAGCACATAATAGTTTATTAACACATATGTGTATAGCTATATTTTTTGGTGCCTTTTTACCTCCATTTGAGATAATTGTCTTGTATATTATGACATTTATTAGCATTATGACGCATGTATACTATGGAGCGTGTGTAGTAAGTTTTTATTATATTATTATACTATTAATAACTCACGTTTGTATGGGGAAAAAACCATTCATAGTAAAAATTATAATTTGATACAGTTAGTGATGGTATGTCCTCGTCATTAATTGTGTATGATTAAAAGAAATAAATGCAATTTAGCACCAGTGTTCTGTTTCTATTTTTCTTTATTTTTTTTTGAAAATGTGTGTTTAAAGATACCGAATTTAAAAATAAAAAACGCTTGTTTTATTGCTCTTTTTATTTTGGAAATTATTCAAAAAAAGAAATGTTTTAATACGATTGGAAATTACAGGATTTTAATACTGAAGTTGTCCAATCAGAATTTTTTCGGAAACTATTATTTTTGAAGTTCTAGCAATTTGAAGACTGTAGGTATGTCACTATTTATCATATGAGGAACAAATAGTGAATTTAGGGGACAATTTACTGTATTCAATATCATGTAATTTAAAATACTGATACTTCTATAGTATAGAGCAATAATTTTTTCCAAACACCTTTTAACTCCGTATCTTAAAACAACACATTTTGAAGAAAAAAAAATTATACTGCATTCATGCCGATTAAAAATAAAATTACATAGTGTGTTACTAATTTTTCGGTGGTTAACTTAATATTCGTTGTCAAAGATATATCTATAATACATTTAATTAATCAATTTACCTATTATTAAATTATGAATGGGCTAAACACTTTACTTAAAATTATATTTGGCATGGTATAATATATTTTAATTTTTTACTATAGGTGATACAGATGGCTGATCATTTTAAAATCATGTGTTTCAAAATACCATATAAGAATCATTAGATATATAAAAGAAAAGAAAACATTTTATTATAGCCTTCAAAAAAATCCTTATTTTGTTTTTGATTTCTTTATTTTCTACATAAATTATACAAACATTCATGAAATAATATGTGCTAAACATTTTGTTTCTTGAATCTCTTCATTAACTAAGCATATAAGTAAAAAATTAATTATATTTTATTATTGTTTAAACATTCTTTTTTTTTTTTTTTGATATAATTAATGATTATTATGAATAATACAAGTTAAATATGATTAGATAAACTGTATCTGAATCATAATACTTGATTTGATTAATTAAACAAAATATGTTAGGTAATTATGTTTTATAAATTGCATTAATATGTATTTATCATTTGTTTTAAACATTTAACATTATTTATATGGATATTAACTAATTTAGTTCTAAGTTATATTTAAAGTACAATAATTTTAGGCAGCACTAAATTTGTAGTACAGCTCTTAATATATCACCGTAGTAACAGTATTGTAGTAAAGTATGCTTTTTTCTTGTATTATGGTAAAATATATAATCATAGTAAGTGGGTTTGCCCCTCCCCAAAGATCTACCACTGTAACATAATGGCAACTATTTAATTATTTGTTATTAAATAATTTTACTAAATATATAACATTTAATAACTTTATAATATTGGTACTTATTTATTTTTATTTTTTTTTATTATGTAGTATATATTATATTTATCTTTAGAAAATGGAAACTAATTTAACAATATTAAGGTATATGTGTAGACATATACAAATGTTTTTTGTCCTTCTAGTATGTTATATAAATATAATACAAATAATAATTCAAAATAAGTGCCAATGTTCATATTAATTCGAATGTGTGATGTGTACAATTTGGACCACACTGTTACTGAATACAAATATATTTGATGTGTATTTATTATTAAATAAATAATTATTTTACTTGATTAGTTTCTAGAATTTAGTCAACAAGTTGATCAATATCATAATTTTATATTATATTATTTATTGATGACTTGAAAGTCTGTTTTATGTTGTTTGTTTGTTTTGTTTTATTTTTTGTAAAAATAACGTGTGTTAAAATATGTAAGAAGAATTTACCAATTGTATACAAATAAAGAATATATACTTAATAAGTCACAAATTTAATAAATATGTATTTTTTTTTTTTCATTTTAATTCTCTATTGCTTGGTTGTGTTTAATACAACCATTAATTTGTTATATAAGTTAGGTAGATATCAAGAAATTTATGTTTTGGCTGTATAAAATCACTTAAAAACTATAAGAGGTAGAAAAATAAAATTGTTCAATAAAATAATAAAACCGGAATTCTGTTACACTCAAAATAGAATTTAAAAAAACCTAAGGTTAGTTTACTCCACTTATTTAAGAGGTTTACTCAATATTTTTTGGGTGTATTTTCATAGGATGCCTTCCGGCACTATTTAGCCTGGTTCAAACGATCAAATATTTAGCGTAAGTCAAACTTCAAAATTTAAAGTTTTTCAAATATTGGATTATTAGATTGATAACCAATTGTTGTCATGATTTATCATGATTATGAAATATAATTTACGCATTGTATACAAATGCATTGTCATTTGTTGTCCAATTATAATTTATTATTAAATTTTATTACTCATACAAAATTTTAGATAAAACCAAATTAATGTTCAATGACATCGAAGAGAGTAAAGGTTTGTATTGCTAGACTGAATACTGAACAGACAGGAATTGGTACCACTAAAAACTGGTGATCACGAATAGGTGGGATCAGGAATTATTTACATTTACGAAATTGGGGTTTGGGAGAATAAAATTGTTATATTATATTATATAATATGTACGATGAACACATATTTAAAATTTAATTGTAATTTTATATTTATATATGTATATTATACCTAATATATACCGATACTTTAGAGTAATAAGAATAAACTAATGAATTGAAATTGATGTTGAAATTTTATCTACATCGTGATTAGTACTCATGATAATTATTATAAAACTTAAATTTACGCGGGTAAAACTGTTGTTATGTTTGACCAATCACTACAGAGTTTTAATTATGTACAATTTGATAAAATGTTTGATCGCATAGATATCTATACTCCATAGATACCTGTGGTTTATATATTTTGTGGTTGCACGTGATTACGTACATAATATTAATTATCAAACAATTATATGATAATTTTTAATAATTCATTATTCAACATTTCAACTAATAGTTAATTTATTTGTTAATTGAGTTTTTTTAATCATGAATTCGTTACCTGAAGGGTCTTTTAAACGTAAAAAAAAGCGAATGTCAACTTACCAACGTGCTGTTAAGTTCTCTAAGCGAGGAAAGTTTGGACACGGTTTCCAAATCCAAGATGAAGATTTCCAGTATTTCTTAAATATTTTAAAAGTATCTAAGGAAACATTCGAAAACAATGAAGATAAACGTAATTTTACTATTAAAATATTGCTGCTGGGAATCAAATTAAATTTTAAAAAATTTCAGAATCTTTTGTCGACAATGTATTCAAACAGTTAAGTGGTAATGAAGTGAACTATTGTAGTAACCAAGTAGTTTCACGTGTTGTAGATGATTTACTGCCCGAAGCCAGTGACCAAACTGTAATGAATTTGATTGAACACTTTGAAAAAGATTTAAGATCTATTTGCTCTGATCAATTTGCTAGCCATGTACTCCAACAGTTATTACATGTTGCAACTTATAGAGCATTTAATGTAATTTCAAATTTTATTAATAAATCAAATTATTTTGAATAAAATAATCTAACTAATAAATATTTAACATTCATTAATCATAGATCACAATGCAAGATGTTTCTGAATCCATAAAAGAAAATTACAAAAAGTTTGTTAATAAACTATGCAAGTATATATTAAACAACTTGGATGAATTTATATGGGATACATATGCTAATCATATTATACGTAGCTGTATGGCATGTTTATGTGGTGAACCATATTTATGTTCCAAGACATTTCAAGACAAAGGAAAAAAGGTTGATACAACCAAAGAACATAAAGATTTATTAAAGAAATATGCTGACAATATAATTAATATTCAACAATTTTCAGGTAAATAGTTTGGGCAATTTAGTTAATTACATACTTATATGACTTATATAACTTTATGACTGTGCATTTATTTTCCAATTATTATTGTTTAGAAATGCATACAACTGATATCACTTCAGGACTTTTACAAGTATTATTGAAATGCATTTCATCCGTATCTAAAAAGAGGTTTAAGGCTCTTGTAAATAAATTAATGGGTGAATGTTTTCCGGAAAATGCAAGTAATTCTTTTGAACATTTTTCAAAAACCCTTGAAAATGGCTCATTTTCCCGGTACAAATAAATTTATTTTCATCATAGTATTTTGTTAAATATCAAGTAATTCAAGTATTAATAATGAATTTTAATTTTAGGTTACTTGATGTTATCATTACTGAATCACCAAACAAATTGAATAAATCATTATATGAAAAATATTTTAGTGATAAACTTCCAGATTTAGTTGTGCACCGAAATGGTAATTTTACTATTCAAAAAATATTATCAACAACGACAGATGTTACCCAAGTATTAATATTGTTTAACATAAACTTTAAACATATTATATTTATAATGATAAATAATATTTTAATTTGGTTAGTTTGAAACAATGTTTGATCAATTAAAGGAAAAAGTACCCACAATAATAAGCTTAGGTTATACTGGAGTGTTATTAGAGTTGTCTAATGCTTGTTTACGACTGAAGAGTAAACAAGCTTTATTTTTAAAAGTAAATTTTAATTATTTGTATTGAATCAAATTCACAATAATCGTTTAATTCTGAATACTTATTTATATATATATATATATATATTTTTTTAATAGACTTTATGTGAATCATTAAAATGTAAAGAAGAAACTGAAGATGGTATTACAGTTTTATTACTTATTGGATTAAAAGTAATTGAAAATTACGATAGTTCTTGTAAAGAACCACCAATTCATATTCATGGTTCTATGATAGTCCAAACTCTTTTGAAATTCAATAAGCCAATTAAAGTAATATAATATTTTGTAGATACAAATAATAATAATAATAATTGCACATACGAGGAGAGTTTAAATATATTTTTTATTGTAGGTCGTGAATAATTTAATTAATTTAGAAACTGAGCGTCTTGTATATATATTTTGTGACGTAAAAGGCAGTTACGTAGCTAATGCATATTTTGAAAGTACATTTATTGGAGAACGAAGTCGAGAAAAAATGATATGGAAATTAAAAGTAATAAAATAATTTTAATATTTATAAGTATTTTTAAAAAAACTTAATATGTTTTTAGGATCATTATTCAACACTAGCAAAATCAAAAAGTGGTTCTCGTGCTTTTGATTGCATATGGAAAGTAGCAGATTCAAAACAGCGTTTTATGATTATGACAGAGTTTATGAAACGCGAATCTGAACTTACCAGTACACAATTTGGTTCTATAATTGCATCTAAACTAAATTTAGGCCTGTTTAGGCATAAGAAAGACGAATGGATTAAAGAAGATCAAGATAAATTGAAGACACTGAAAGTTTTTGAAATTAATAAATATTGTTAAAATTATTGTGCAATTAATAATTATTTAAATTTATTAAGGTATCAAAAAATATACAATGATTTTTTTCTTAAACGTAAATATTCCAGTTACTGCCATCTTCTGGTAAAAGTTGATTAGTAACTAATAGTATGACATCTACTATCCACCAGATCCCACCACCTCCAAGTGTCAATAATTTCCCAACAGCTGTTCCAGTTTGCCCTAAACAAAATCTGTCCATTCCGAGGAATCCAAGTAAAATAGAATACAGTAGAGTTGTAAGGAAATAATAGCCACCATACCTGTAATTAATATAATATTATTATTACATTTTTTCTTGTAAAATAAAAGACAATATCAGTATAGAATAATTGAATAATTCATATACATACTTTACACACGGAAATCCATCCCTAGTAAAGTGTCTTGAACCGTAACATTCTATATCAGGTAAAACATGACACTGAACCTTTGCTTTTTCTACATCTTCATATCTATAGCTACCACCATACTAAAATATCAGATTAATATATGCAAAACATTATTTTAAAATATCATTACAATAACTTAACTTACCTTATAGCAACCACTGGTCACAGTTTCATCTCTGGTTTTATTTCCATTTATATTGACCGGTTCTTCACATTCAATGAATTCCATTGGTCTAAACAATATAATAAGTATTTTAAAAATAAAAACTATTTCAACACAGTAAACAACCTATTTACAATTGTAATGAATTTGTAAATGATTATATACAAACAAACAAAATGTATATATATTTACAGAAATGAGCATAAGACAAGCGGTCCAAAGGGATTATAATGCCCTTCTGAGTTGTTATCCACTGATGAATCATTTTTAGATCCTCCATCAATTCTAGACAAAGTTCCATTCAATGCTGCGTGAGCGTGACACTGATAAAGGCGTGTTGCCAAACAGTATCCAAACACTATTAGTACCCAGTTATATTTGTCAATGGCCATTGTCTGTTTTTATGACAAATAACGAGAAAACGAAAGCAAATAATAAATCCATTCTTCAGTGATTTAGTATGAAGTTCGAAAACAAATATGTTTTGTTTACCAACTGGGTACTAGCAACTAATTTTCTAATCTATCTATTTCGTTATCGCTAAATTTGTAACTCGGTATGCGGTTACTTATTTAACAAGAGACGTAACCATCAGAACAACCATAGGTAATAATTATTTTACTTGTAGAGGTAATACCAAGGATACAATATATTTATTTGTAATACTACGGCCAAGGTGGATTAATCCACCTTGTCAAGCGGCCTTAGACCACGATTTAGGATATCTTAAAGGGGTAATACTATAGAGTAACCCGTTTGTCCCACAAAATACTTGTTCCACAGTATTTTTGTTCCACATTTGTTGCCGTCCCACAATTCCATATTATCTTAGTTCGTGGTATCAGTACACCTTGTTTATTATCTACATCAGCAACACGTAATATTGTTATCAATGTTTATTTCAATAAGTAATGAGTAATAAATTATTATTGGGATTTGGGAATAAATTATTTATTTTATGTCAACTCCAAAACACTTATCGACTGTGAGTCATAGTATTAGTAGTTCAATTCGAATATTTCTTTCGGTTTTTTGCTGTGTCGAACACGCTATTACCAGTATAAAATGGCAAACTTTGCATCACCAATGCCGTCCAGGGAGTTTTTATGGGATGTGTTTCAAAGGTGAGTGAAAGTAACTGTTTAACTGATAGATTTTGACTAGTTGTGTCCATTAATTTGGTTGTGTAGGGTAGATAAAGATAGAAGTGGATTTATCTCGTCTGATGAATTACAAATGGCGCTTTCCAATGGCACTTGGACTCCGTTCAACCCAGAAACCGTCCGTCTGATGATTGGCATGTTCGATAAGCACAGTAGAGGTACTGTGTCATTTGACGATTTCGGCTCCTTGTGGAAATATGTAACTGATTGGCAAGCATGTTTTCGATCGTTTGATCGCGATGGCTCGGGCAACATAAATGTAACTGAACTCAAAGATGCCCTATCATCATTTGGTTATAGACTAAGCGAACAGATTGTATCAGTTATGCTTAAACGATTCGACCGTTTTGGTCGTGGCACAATACTTTTTGATGATTTCATACAATGCTGTGTTGTATTACATGTATGTCCTATTATTATTAGTTTTTGATTAAAATTCATAACCAATTAAATCTATTGTATTATTTAAATATGTTATGGAATTTTATTTAATTTTAACATTTTTTTTTTTATTTCCAGACCCTTACTGCTTCATTTCGCCAATTTGATACTGATCAAGATGGATATATTACAATTCATTATGAGCAATTCCTGAACATGGTATTTGGTTTGAAAATTTAAATTCATTAGGTACCTATTATGCAACTATTTTGTCTACAGAGCTAGGTATCAAATGTAAAGGATATAATTAATTAATTGTGTAGGTAACATCAAATTTCAGTTGTTAAATTATTATACTATAATAACTGTTATTTCATATGTCAAATTGATTCTACATGCATGTGATATTTTTAAATTATCAATAATTTTGTACTATTCCACAGAAAACTAGTTATTGAAATAAACATAAAATATAATTATTCCTAACTTTATTGGTGGTTTTATTATTATATGTATTTATATTAAAAAATAAATATATATATATGGCATATATATTAAACAGCAAAATATCAAAAATATTAACTTTAATATACTGACTTTCTCAAAATTTAGTTTTATAAATAAACAAATACAAACAAATTAATAGAAATCAGGTTCTTTTGTAGTAGATGAATTGATTTAATTTGACTATTTGAGAATTTAATACAATAGACTAATAGAGGATCACTCACTTGTGTGTTTGGCAAAAAGTGTTCCTTTATAACCATTTGTTCTTTAACTCTATAAATATATTTATTTTTGTTTATAATAAAAAGTGTAATTCAATTTTATACATTGTACAAAATAATTTAGTATCAGATCAAGTATTTATAATTCTGTCACTCTTCAGTGGTGTACAGACAGTAAGGTGGGAATTAATCAGTCTGATATTGAGGAACTTTTGTTACTCTCGCTTCGGAAGTGAAAGTTCCTCGAGACCCTTTAGTAAGTCAAGGGTATTCTGGAAATGGTCACTGACAAGTACGGATTCAACATTAAACATGTTAAGTACATCAAATAGGTTAGTGCATTCTTTGAGACCTACTCCAGTAGAAATATAGATCTAGTCATTTAGGAGTTAAGAAGTGACACGCAATTTATGGGACATATATGAGAGCTTACACATGTCCCTTTTTTTGAAATAATGTATTTTCAGTCATCTTTTATTCAAAAAAACCTTATTGCGTTATTTGGAGATAACGAGACACATTGGGGAACTGTCCTGTCCAACGCCAAACGAGTGGTCACGTTAAGTATAATTAACCTACATGATAATATAATAAGTTTAAGCTGACTGACATGAGACTAACTAACTAGGTTTTTGGTATACAAAATGTACAGACGTTTCGTTTGTGTATATTATGTAGGTACCAAAGTCTTCTCTTTTGAATGTTTTTTTTTTTTTTTTTTTTACTCAATTATCAATTTCAATGAAAAAAATTAAATACAAATTTAAACAACTAACATAAAAATAATACAATTTAAACATTTTTTTGCTTTCTGTTACTTTTTAATTAAGGCAGTTCCCAATAAAACGTCTATGAATCATTTTAATTAGATTAATTTTAACAATAACAATAATTTTATTGATCAAAATAATTATTTTTCTCCAACATAATAGAATATACAAAAATTCTGGGTGGGAGGAGTGGATAATTCCTAAAACTAGTTTTTTACAGGAATGCACAGATGACATGATGCTTGCTGAATATTGAATAACAAACTGGTGAGTAGCACTAGTACCAGCCGGGTTACCTCTTGTCAGCCGTTGGTTAACATTTCAATAGCCTAGTGTGATTTAAACTTTACTCTCTGGAAGGTATTAAAATGTAGTATAACAAGTTGTGTAATTCAAACTTAAAAGGTGTGTAGCGACTATATTATTATATTAATGTGTATTATTTTTTAATTTTACATTTTTTTGCACTAATAATTTTTATTGGAGACAAAAAAATTTTAAAATGCATCTTTATTACATTTTTATATAACAAGGTAAAATATCGTAAAATATTGACTGCTATATTATTTCAAAGATGATGAAGACACAGAATAGATTAATAGTCTTTTATTATCAATTTTTTATTCATAGGTAGGTAATACATTATTAAATAATGAAAACCGGGTAAAAACTGATCATATGTGTGTTTAATATTTATTGTATTAATGATGAGTAGATCGTATTATTAATGTATTTTTTAAAATTTTTTTTAGTTAATTTATAAAAAGAAACGAATATACTACCTAATTTAGTTTCTTTGAGAAAATCTAAAATAACGTCTTAAAGGTAAGTACTACATTAATTTAGAATCCAGTCGTTGTAGAAAAAAAATTGGGCTGTTTGACCTCATATAATACATAGGGGAAAATGTAAATTTAGATTAATTTGTGAGTAGTTATTTTTTTGTTGATGTGTTGATCAAAAATTCTTCCCACCCCAATTATTTTGGGGTGGGGGTTGATGATATTTATGATATATAGTTTGATACAGTGTGCAGTATGAAAAAGCACTTATTTTATTTTATTATTCAATATTTTAGATTCTGCTCTCTAGTAAGTAAAATTACCCTAGTAATTAAAATCGCAGATAACTTGTCACATGTAAAATGTAATATACATGCGTGTGCGCGACTAATAAGCAAGTGGGTGAATTTGATACGTAGAATGAATTACTCTATGATCAGTACAAACTATAACTGCTATTATTATTATCTATATTTGAGTCTGATGATGAATGATTAAATAGCTCAAATGTAATCGAAGCTTATTTATTTGTTTGGTATATTCCATAAATATACAAAATGTTTGTGGTACCCACATAGTATGGTTTATTTTTGTATAGAGTAACCATAGACTTATACAACATGTCTATGTTGTAAGAGGATGCATAAAATGTATTATATGTCTTTGGGAGTAACTCATCATTAGTTAAAAGTATTTTAATAAATTCATATAAGGTGTAACTTAACTCACAAACGGAATAAAATATATGGAGTTAACAGTTGGGAATCACTGATATAACTATCTTGATATTAGACCTTAGACATATTGACAGAACAAGTTGTTCAACGCGGTGACGGTAGAATGCGTCTTATGAAGCACCGAAGTACACCGCACATGCGCACCATAGATAAGTATACCATTGTACTAATGGTAGGAATGTTTTTTTGGCTGTACCACTCTACCCCGCCATACTATTGTTCGCTCGGCCGTACTGGTCTGTCCCGCCATTCTTGCGTAGTTGCACGTTCCGTTTCCGTCTATGCGTTCTGACTTCCACATACTGAGTGGAGTGGCAACGTCGCTTTTTTATTATCATTAATAATTTGTTATGTGTTCAAACTGTACAACAAAATAATACTACTAGGAATTTTCATTCCGGTTAGTGGAGTTGAATAATTAGTGTTTGCTTTGTCGATTCGAATTTCAGGCTTTAAGTGTTTACTAATTGGAAAACAAAAAATTACAGTTGGTTTGTAAAAGAATAGTTGATTTTTGTCAACTGTTTTAAATATGTCAACGTCGGGTAAGTGTATAATGTTTAATTTATTTTATCCATAAAATTTGATACATTCATCTTATCTGATTTTTTATTTTTCAGAAACGACAAATGGAGCTACTACTCCAGTAGCACCGACAGTTGATGCTCCATCTGAATCAAGTATTTCGGAATCTCAGGTTTGTGTTACATTAATATTAATAATGTATATAAAAAAAAAAAAAAAAAATGAAACAATGAAAAGATAACTTTTTAATATAAATGTTTCAATAAAGAAGGGTACTACCTCTGAGAATAATGCTAAAAGACTGAAAAAGGATTCCAAACATAATGCTCCGATGCGTCAATATTTAGATCAAACTGTGGTACCGGCATTGTTAGTTGGCATGAAGGAATTGGTTAAGGAAAGGTAATAATTTATAATTTTTTTTACATACCTATTTTATTTATAATATATTATCAGAATTATTATAAAGTTGTTTATATATTATATACTGTTAATAGTGTTTATTATTAATTATAATAGCTATGACCTGATGATATGTTAACAAATTTGTGTGCAATAATAAAAATTCATTAGTTATTTATAGGAAAACCTCTAAATATAAGAAACTAAAGAACAGGCTCCTATGTGTAGTTTAACTTTTGACTTTAAGAATTTTCAGCTTTTATGCAGCTTTTGTACAATAATTATAATCTTATTATCATAACTTTTCTCCACATGGCCCAGTTTATGTTGGGAGTTTTCATATTCCACGATGGCATAAATGTTATTAATACTTAATAATTGTTATATTTGTTAATATGTTCAATTTATTATCAATGTATATTTCAGTCAATTCTGTCCGATCGCATAGAATACATAACACGTCTGGTTGTGAAATAATATTTTTCTATTGGCTTTTTCGTATATAAAGAATTATTTTGTTTATATTTTATATAAATAATTTGTCAGAAATATAAATACTGTTAATCAGAATAGACTACTTAATAATAGAAGAAAACAATTTTGTTTTTATTAACAATTATATTTTATATTGGGTACAATTAAATATTATAAATGAAGTATGTATAAAAACAACAAATGTATAAGCAATAGTAAAATTTTCAAATAGTACTTGTATTAAAAATCCTTTATTTATCCTTTTATTATAATACAATTTATTTGAAAACATGAAACATGAAACATTTGAGACATTTGCCTGCTCATATAAAATTTAGAGGTGCGCCTGCTGAAAGGTTAAATTAAGAATAATTGTTGAATGTTTAGATAAAATTCTCTACTCAAAGGTTATATTTTATTACTTTTACTCGTAATTTAACTTATCTTTATTGTCCAGTCATTGAAATGTTATCACATTAAAGAAAATATTTTTCTGGTTTATGTCATTTGAAGTTGTCTTATTCATATTTAGTTGTGTTTGTGCCTCCAATATACAAACTTATATTGTAGTATGCAATGGTGAGTAAAAGAAAAAATTGATGTTCTCAAATTTAGTGCGTTCAATACAAATATGAGATAGTTTAACACTTTATTTCTTTATTTTTTTCCTCTTTGAATACCAGACACGTCCAACTAGTGGACAAAATTTTAGTGACCAAGGGTATCCAGTATTCAGGGGTTTCACTGTATATTATGTTCTTAAATTAATCATATTTAAAATTAATTTTTATATTATATTTATATAGTGTTTTTAGTTTAGTATCATGTTTTTTTTTTGTTTATGGTCTTTTAGACCACACATCCATGGTCTCCATCCATCACGATATATACGCCAATATACGCCAATCTTCACCTGGGTGTAAGTTTGCTACATCTCTCTCGGCACAATCCTCCCATCATGTTCAGGGTCTTCCCAATGGTCTTTTCTCTCTTAGATTCTCATATAGAACCTTCTTTATCATAGCTGCAGGTTTCCTCCACATGTGACTTGCTCATTTCAGTCTTTTTATTTTTATCTCTATATCCGGTTTGTTGTACAGGTCACATAGTTCATTATTGTGCCTCTTGCGCCATTCTCCCGTTTACCTACTGGTCATGGCAGGGTCCATAAATCCTTAATATTTTTTTCTCAATGTACCAAAATATTTGAATTTTGATACTTTTTTTAAAACTGTAAGAGGACCCTTCTTCTATTTGCCTTTCATCCTGTCTTCTTCTGATTTCCATATATTCTGTTTTCCCATCATTAATTTGAAATCTCACTTTTTTGCCATTTCTATAAGTCTTATGCATAAACTTTTCACTGTATTTTTGTTTTTCCCTAGAAGTACTATCTCTTCTGCATACGCTAACAGACTTATTAGTGTTCTATACAATTTTGTCCCTTCATCTGGTGATATATTCACTATTCTAACTATTTTTTCCAGAACCAAATTAAAAATAATTGGGAATAGTGTATCAGTTTGCTGAAGACTTGTGTTCACCTGAACCTCCCTCTATAATACTTTACCAACCTTGACTTTTACCATAGTTTTTTTTAAACTGGCTTTGATTAGTCCTATAAGTTTTTGTGGGAAAAGAAAATGTTCTAAAATTTTGAAAATACATTCCCTCTTAATACTGTCATAAGCCTTGATCAAATTCCCAAGTTTTCTGAAATAGTTATCTTATAATAAATATTTGGTCTATTGTGGATTTGTTTCCTCTGAAACCACTTTGATAGTCCCCTATAATTTGTTTCGCAAAAGATTTGACTCTATCCAGAATGCAATAAGATAGTATTTTATGTCACATTCACTATGGCTGTACTGCTATAGTTGTTACATTCCTTTTTATGTATAGGACATATTAATGCCATATTCAAATCTTCAGGGATCTATTCAGTAGTCCATATTTTTCTCAATTAACTTGTGAACCATCTCGACCATTGTCTCGTCTCTACATTTTAGAATTTTGCCTTGAAAGCCATCTTTGTCAGGCAATTTATGGTTTCTTAATCTCTTAATTTGTGACTTAATTTCTTGTAATGTAGATTTTTCATAACTGCAATTATTGAGCTATCCTTGCATTCAGTTAAAATTTTCTTCAG
Organism: Cinara cedri; assembly: GCA_902439185.1. Classification (NCBI taxonomy): domain Eukaryota; kingdom Metazoa; phylum Arthropoda; class Insecta; order Hemiptera; family Aphididae; genus Cinara; species Cinara cedri. Next base: position 678,402 of record CABPRJ010000030.1, read on the forward strand.
GGTCTTCTTCATTGAGCAATGGTTCAAAATATTCTGCTCATCTTTCTGCTATTTCCATCTTTGTTGTTATCAGTTCTCCATCTTTTTCTCTTATAAATCTTTCTTGCCCTTTATATCCCTTCCTCATTTCATTTATCTTCTGGTATAATTGTCTACTTCTGTGTGCTTTGTGATCTGATTGTGCCTCTTCTATCATTTTATTTATATATTTCCTTTTCTCTCTTCTACAGATATGATGTGCTTATTTTCTTCTTGCAGTGTATCTTTCTATTGAGGTGGTTTGTTGTCTTTTAACCATTTTAATCTTGCCTCGTTTTTTCTTATTAGAACTTTGGAAACTATATTAAACCAGGGTTTCATTTTAGATCACTTTTGTATAAGTTATATATATATACTTTATTGTATACAGTTTCATTTGATTTATACGTTAGGGTGCTGAACATATATTGTTTAGATCATAAATTTGGTTACTAATATTTATAGGTACAGAATTTATTATTAAACTAGTATAGAATAAATTGTAGACATAAAATTGTTTACTGATTTCTTATTATAAAATACTAGGAATGTTAACATTAAAGGATCTAGTAGTGATCAATTTGTTCAGAAGATATTTGAAATTTTATTTTTAAATTGATATATGAGTAGATGTACTTATAAATGCCATTATTTTATATTTAAATGCTAAACATGGGTTTCTTTTTAAATATAACTTAATATTTACAGTATTTCTAAGTTTTACTTATAGTTAGTTTATATTTTTATTGAACACATAACAACTAATGGTTTATTTTGTTAAAAAATTTGGGAACGCGTTGTATGCTATCTACACAAACATTGATCACATTGTATGTTATTTACTTATCTACTTTTCTGACAATAAATGTGTCAGACATTGACGGTGTGCTCTTATGTTATAGGTATAGTTATCTATATGATACCAACTAAACCCGATTTCTGGATAAACTAGTTTATCCTTTACACCAAATGTGTTTAGCCTTTAAAACACCGGTATCTATACATTATGTATATAAATTGTATGGTTTAACCAGTAACCAATATAGAATATAAAATTTACTCTATTCGGGTTTTTTTTTTAGCGACAACAAGAATTAAGTCATTTTCATACGCAAAAAAAAAAACCAAAGGGGATACGCGAGTTCCAAAATTTGATTAATTCAATATTCTCCCTCTTAAATTCTTTTCGAACAGATTCTAACCTCGTCCCCCTTTGATCTTCATTTTTTGATTTTTCTGAATCAGATTATCAATCAATCTTATCTTGCTTTATTCGGCTAACGACTTAATGGTTGTCTTTCTAGACGCTATTCACTAATCAATTCTCTCTTATGTTCCCAAAATTCCAATTCGCAAATTATCTTACCCTGGCTATTTCTCCCGCGAGCTCAAAGTCCTCATATCTAAATAAAATCACGATCATGCAAAGTATAAAAGGCTCGCCTCCTTATCTCATTATCGTTCCTTCTTTATTATTTATGCACGCTAAAAATTTCTTTCAAAATAATGCTTCCGGCGATTTCTGTTCCCGTACTGAATACCTTCCCTTATAACCCCTGCTCTTTCTGGAGGTTTATCCGTAAAACTCGTTCGTCTCCTCCCATACATCTTAAAGCCACTTACGCCGGTACAACAAGCTACTGTGTCTCTGAGGTTACTAACTTTCCTAAATTCCGGAAAAAATCCGGAACTAAATTTCCTTTTAAAAACATTGCTACCATTAAAAGTTGGAGCAAAATTGCTGGTTGAAAATTTGTGCACAGAAAAAAGAAGAATATATTTTAACTAATACCTATATTTCTTATATTTTCCGGTTTTTCTTCAAATTTGATGAGAAAACTGAAAAAATCGAAAAATTACTTCTCTAAAGTACCTTCCCACGCCGATTTTCTTTCAAAAAATGTGCTATACTTAAAAATCCGAGTCCAGTCTTCTGGTAGAAAAGTGTTTACAGATAGAAAAAAAAAATAAACAACTTTGTAAAACCATAAGCTTTTTCGCTCCACTAAGAATTTAAAATTCGGAAACTCTTTTAACGCCTTTTTACCTGATAAAGAAGAGACACAGTCGTATCTCGTGTCTTTAACGTTCTTCTGCAGTTTTTTTCGTTTATGCATAAGTAGTTTATGGTTCCATCTTTATTTTTTCGATGTTGACGGTATTTAAAACCCATCGTTAATTAAAGTATTTATTTTTTGTCGTTTCGAACTTATGTCGTAGGTAAACTATTTAAACTCACTGATGTTAATTGGTTTATAATATTTAGGCAACGAAATATAAGATAAATAAATAGGTTTTATGCTTTATTTAACTTTAGCTATGAATACCTCCCATACGAACATGGGGGTTATTTTTGTTTGTATTAGTAATAAAATAAAGTGCGATAACCAGCAGTCAGTCGTCCAATTAGTTTGTGACCTGTATCCTTGTACATCGTGTACGCAAATACGACTATAATTCGTTCGCATGTACGCAAATGAGACGAAAATCACAGTGCACGCAAATGAGACGTATGCATATTCATCGGAGCCACTAATTTCTTTTAACTTGTACCTTCTTCCTCTTTACTTCGCGTCGTCACTTTCTCATCTATTGAAGTATTCAATACCCTTAAATCTCTACGTGATAAACTGTCGTGTGGCCCTAATAGTATCCAAGATCACTTTATCTTCCTTTTATCAGACTCTCTTGCCTGGCCTCAATCTCTCTTATTCACTAAATCCCCAAGTACTGGAATTTTCCTCTCTAATCTCAAACTCGGTTACGTCCCCTTATATTCATATATCCGGCGGTCGAGATGACATCACCAATTATCGAGTATCAACTAATTACAATTCTTCATCACTTGTCTAAAATTTTTAAAACTCTAGTTCTAAATTCTATCCCCCTTCTTTAAATCATATTTTCATCAATGAACATCACGGCTTCCGCCCCGGTCGCCTTACCACCACCTATAATCTTGTTCTAACGTTTTTCATATTTGACTCTTTCTACCGGAGCCAAATAGACGTCATCTACACTGAATTTTCCAATGTGTTTGATCGCGTTGGTCACTCAATGCCTATTAAAACTTTAGACCTGCTCGGAGTCGGTGAACTTGTTCTCTCCTGGCTTCGCTCCTACCTTACACATAGAATTCAGTATATCAATTTCCGAAACACTTTGTTATTATTCCTCAGGAGTTCCTCAAGGTGCCGTACTTTCTCCTCTTTTGTTATCACTCTTTGTAAACCCAGTTTCTTCCGTACTTAAGCACTACAAGTTGCTAACTTTTTCTGATGATATGGAACTATATCGTCGTATATCTCCCCTCACTTACTGTCACCTCTGGTAGTCTGATTTCAACCAGTTGGTTGCTTGTGGTGAATCTTTAGGTTCTTCATCTCATCATTTCTAAATGCTTAGTTATGATCTTTTTTCCCTCATTCTGACCCCTTTAAAATTAATCTACCTCATATACAACCAAACAATTGTATCTTCCGTCTGTACGTTATCATTTTATCTTGGTTTTACCTTAACTTCAACTCTTTGCCCCCTCCAACACATTGAAACTTTTTGCTGTAAAGCCCTCAAGCTCCTGAGGTTCATTAAGCTGTTCCTCTTAAGACTGCGCGATTATTTCGATTAATCGATTATTATAATCGAATATAACTGAATAATTGATAAAAAATCTTCCACTTTCTTATACTCGATTAATTGATTATAATTGAAAACTATTAGAATAATCGATTATTGTGGAAAAAATAATAATCGCGCAGCCCTAGGTTCTTTTCAACAATTCTGTTTCCCTTCTTCTTTCAAATCTCTCTTTTGCTTCCTTCCTATCCTGGAATACAGATTTGTATTTTGAGACCCTTCCACATCTTGTGGCAGTATGATGATTGGACGTGTCTAATATAAGTTTCTTGCTTTAGTTGCCTCCTGATTCAATTTTCTTCACCTTCTATTACTGGAATTACTAGTAGAGACTGTATTAAACTTCTTTTTCTTCTCTAATCTCATTTGCGGTAAAATTAATTCTTCTTTATTGTCATAGCTTTCTTTTGAAATTCCTTTCCGTCATACCCATTTTTCCCCGCCTTTCCTCACCCCCTTGTTGTCTATTAGTTACTTTTTTTAAATTTCCAATTCCCCACCTCATGCATGTCGCCAACTTCATGTAAATTTATATAAATTGTTTTTTTGGGCTTTTCCGTCTAAATAAAATTGCTAAAAACAATATAGTCACTGTATTGCTTATGTATGTTATCTTTCAAGCAAAACAAAAATTGAGTTTACCCACTTTACATCATATTTATAACACTTGAAAATTGTGTACTTTTTAACACCAACACTTTAGATTTTAATTAAAAAAACACATTAAATTTAATACTTTAGTCTTTATTAACCCTTTACTGGTAATGTGTAGTATCAGATAACTTCTGAAATCTGATTTTGTATGGCACAGTTAACAAGTTGAGAAAACACTATATTTACTCAATTGACAGATATAGATATAAGTTATTGATTATTATCACAGTTTTATTTTAATAGATCTAATTTTCATAAAAATAATAAAGCTCTATTGTATACTGCATATTTTTGATTAAGGGTTAATATTGTATAATATGAAATATATATTATATTTATTTTAATATGTTAAGCACATGTTACATTTATTTAATATTTATTCTTTCATTAATACAATAAAAAAAAATTTATTTTCAGGCCTCCAGATCCATTGGGTTTCCTGGCTGCATTTTTGTTGAAATATAAAAAAGAACATGTCGATAAAGACTCAATTTCAGAAACATAAAAGATTCATATTATCATTTAATAAAAATAAAGTTATAATAAAACTATCACCTCCTCTTAAGGTCTTAAAATTACAGTTTGTTTGCACTTGCCAAGTATTAATATTTTTTTTTGTATATAATATTATGATGTTTGTTTATAAGGGAACATTGTTTTATTGTCATATTGTAGAAGTCTGATAATGCATTTTTTTTTTGTCAATGAATTTTCAAAATACAAAACTACTGTTACAAATTAAATGATAAAAATAATGTTTAACCACAATATTATTATTATGTTGCCATGGTAATTGGGTCATAACAAACTTACCATTTCACATGCAAAAGCAAGATTATATCATAGGCTTGTTACTATGATTCAATTTATTGTCCGTTGAATAATGATTCAATTATTTATTTGTAGATTAAAGTTTCCAATATCTTATACATTTATGGAGTTATATTTTTTTATATTTATTTTAAACCTTGTAAAATTTTGTTCATCTAATGGTGAAATTGTTACTTATATTGTACCTGGAAACTGTTCTGAACGTGAATATTATGTTCCTAGTATTTTGTCATGTACATTATGTGATGATTACCAGAAATCATCCATAGATCGTAAGTAATAGACATTTCCAATTTATTTATAATATTAATATTTTTCTTTAAATAAAGGGTTGAGTTGTATTTGTGAAAAAAATAGCAGAATCGTTAATAAAGTTATGGAATTTTTTTCTTGTGAACCATGCCCATCAAATACAACTACATCATTGGATCGTTTACATTGTTTAAAAAAGTCTAATATAACATGTGGAACAAAAGATATAGAATGTAGGTTATATTTATGATTATTTATCATAATTATCTATAAATTATTTATGAAATGTTGAATTTATTTGTTAATAACTGAAAAAAAAAATAAAATACCTAGTCAATTTAACTGTTGATAAATTAAATTTTTATAGTAGTATAAAATTTAAACATTGTTAAATAAAATTAATCTATCCTTTTGATGCAATATGGAATTATAGTATACAATATAATTGATTATTATTATTATTATTAATACAATAACTGTATCAGTTAAATTCCCACAACTTTTTTTTTTTTAATATTAAAATTTTTTTTCAAAAATTAAAATTAATTAATTTAAACTTGTGTCCTAATTTTTATTCCCTTATTATTACAGTTATCAGTTGCTTAGCAATTTATTTTTAAAAAGTGTATCTGCTCATAACAATCAAATCAACTAGTAACAATAATAACTAATAACTATTTATTTTTTTTATTCATAAGTGTTACTAAGGTTACTCAAGAATAAAAAAAATCAATTTTTAAGTATAAATTATAACAGGTTCTTATTAAAAAACTTGTGTGAGGCCCGTTGCATAAAAAGGTACTTCAGTTTGAAACTGAAATTAATTTATTGCTACATCATTTTTCATCCTTTTTTTCCTTTTGAGTAGATCAAAGGGTTATGATTATTTCATTATGTCATACATTTTATGCAGTAATGTAGAATGTAGGCTAGGGATCCCAGATGTATGTATGTTTGTATGTATAATAAATACGGGACATTTTAAATCTCATTTAATATTTACATATATTGCAACAAATTATGTGGTGGGAAGAAGTGATGGTAAGAACATAGCCCTCAAAACTAGTCCGTAATTCAAAAATCATCCATTCAAAATTAAAAGTTAAGAAACATAATTTTGAAACTGATCTGATATATTAATAAGTTGACATAATTTAAAAATGTAATTTGTCTTCACTTCTACAGTGATATTTACTACCCAATCTCATGTTAATACGCTAATTTGAATTATATAATTTTAGAAATAAGGAAAATTAAGGGACACACAGATTTGGGGATTCGAAATAAGGGACAAATGTGTTATTTAAAACATCTGGTCGGGACACCGGGATGCTTGTATCAAATACGAGACAAATCCGTATGTATGGGATCCCTAATGTAAACTTATATAGATAATATAGTATTATCTATTCTATTATAAAGTGATAGTTTATTGAAGTATACTTCATACATTTGCTATAGTGATATATATATATACATATACAATAATACATATAATACATATAATATATACATTATACAGTATTTTACAGAGATCTGTTAAATGCAACTTTTTTCTGTTCAATGGTTTTTAATTTTTTTTTTCTGTCATAATTACTAGACTTTATTTTATATGTATTTATTTTTGAAATATTAAAAATAATACATTTAAATTGTTTTTGAAAAGTGCAAGATGGTTATTTGATAAATATATTGTGAACTAATTATTTTGTATTCCAATTATTCACTTATAATAACTAGTTAAGTTGCTAAAATTAGTTGCAATTAACTAAAATCATTAACAAAATTATTTTTTATAGAAAAATTAGTAAACCAATTGATATTATTTAGTAGATTTTGTAGTTTGTAATGCAAACTTTTTAAATTTAGAAAAAATTTTTATAAAATAAACAAATTATCATTACTAAATTGGTAACACTAAAATTTTGTTTCAAAATAAATTTATAAAATGGAAGTTTTGGATTTTGTAAAAATATTATTTTTTAGTTCCAAAAAAAAGTATAAAATATTTGAATCATAGCGCAAGACTCTAATAACTGTTATAAGGGGAAAAAACTTAAAAATATTGAATAGAATAATAGTTATTGCATTTGTAAAATCTTTGTGGAACATCCTGTATATCTACATCCTTATAATATTATATGGAATAATATGGAACCAATGAAGATATATTAATAGAAAACAAATGCTTGAATAATATATTAATATATTATTATTACTAATAAGTGGTACCTACTATTTTGTTTAATATTCATTACAATTATCTATCATGTTAAGTATTTCTTACTATTTTTTTTATAAATTATCTATTTATAGGAAATGATAAAATACCTGCGATATGCAATTGTGTTGTGGCTTTTACTTTTTATGTCAATTGTCGATATAATAATTTGTTTTTTAGATTTATACCTACATTAGGTATAGATTACATATATTACAGGGTATAAGTAAATTGATCAACTATGAAACAGTGATATTTGAAAAAAAATAATTTTAATATTAAGAAATGGTACTCATATCACAGTTTCCAATGTTTACCTTCAAATCATTATTCTTTTAGTTTTGACATGAAATGAATCTTTTAAATAATCGCAGTTTTTATTTGAATTTTGAAGTGAAAATAATTGTACCCAGAAAAAGTTAACCTACATCCCAAAATATTTAATATTGTTTGTCTTTTTAATTAAGTTTAAAACACATAATTATACTAGTTTACAATACATAGTAGAGACTGAAGCGAATGGTTCGTCTATGATATCAAAATCGTGTGTCCGTTGTTCACCTGGAACATCTCCATCATTTGACCGTACAAAGTGTTTACCATGTTTGGTGGAAAATTGTACATGTCCACCGACTTCGCACGAGCTACTCTTAGATGGAACATTATGCGTGTTCAGACCAAACTTGACTTTATGGCCCGATGAAACAGAAACGCATTTGATTGAATATGACATTATTGATGTGGAAGTAGAGTCTGATTATTTGAAAAAACATTTACGAGCGCTCCTGTATAAATGCGTCAAGGTAAATATTATACCAAATCTCAAAGCGGTTTCATGAATTTTACAGTGAATGTATAGCTGATAGTATCTGCCTGCCCGATTTACAGGCAAAACACAGGACGTCATGCGAGGCTCTTGGCAATCTGTGTACTGTTCATATGTACAAAGATGAGCGGAAAGTCAATCCGTGCAAAGTGTTCAAAGACTATAGGCGTATCCCTACATCTTCGGATGCTGATCGTTTGCCTTTACCTTGGATTTACTATGGAGAAGGAGATGCTTCCATAGTTTTGAACAGGAAAAAGATAACATCAAAGTATAGCATAAAACCTGAGAGACATGTACGTAAATATTAAGTATTATAAAGTGTTTGAAGTTTTAATCTAGGTAGGTAATTAGGTAATTTTCCTTTCAATTTTATTTTTTTTTGTTTATTGATAGCAGATAATGATTAATAATAAATAATAATAAAACAAATTGACTGAGATAAATTAAACAACAAATAGAAAATAACAACATTATAATATTGTATTTTTCAAAATTGAATTAAGTATATTACATATATCAATGTAGGTAGATGATTGCAATATGTAAAGGTTGGAAGTCCCTATGCATTTAGATTTACTAATGTATAAAGAATTATTGAATTGAGTTTTTTGATATTATTTTTTTTTTTCACTGCATTGATGATATTAGCATGCAATGCAACCAATATGCATTACATTATAGCACTTGCGTTTAATTTAAAGTACATTTTTTAATGCAATGAAGAATGATTATTATTAATATTTCCTGTACAATATTATACCTATGTATTATAATTTACCAAATAATAGTATTTCTTAGTCCAAAATTTTAATAGATATCTACTAACTACTACCTACTTAACAAATACCAATTACACTATATAGTCTCCTAATAAAATAAAGATTTTGTTTGAAATATAGGTTGATGTATTTATAAATTGTAATACAATAAAATCAATGATATTATTATAATATTTATTAGGATTTAGAAAAATATAAATCACTTATTATAAAAGTTACACATGATTGGTCCATCTTCTGTACTATTTTATTACCACCCACTTACTTATTATGATTTTGGTTATTATTAAAAATGAAAGTGCATTTTTATGTTATACCTACTTAGGTTTTAGTTTGCTTTTCAGAATAGCAATTTGCAGTTGATTGCGGCTAGATATTATTTGAATGGATCACTTAATAGTGTTTCTAAATTGAGGCCCATTGAACTTCAATTGTGTCCTGGATTATGGAATGACATAGAGCTGGCTTTTCGTTTTGGAGCCCGATACTTTCATACTTGTAATATACCAGCTAAACAGTTGATCAAAGCAGGAAATCCAGAGCCCATATTTTATGACTTTTACTTACAATACAATGACAGTAAAAAGAGCATGTTATATGCAATACCATTATTGGTTAGAAATATTAAAGTGGGAGCAACATATCCAAATACAGTAAGTATAAGTAATTAGGTACCTACCTATTTATAAAAGCATCAAAATTAACAAATAATAAATAACAATGATAAACAAACAATGTATTTGTTAATATGTTTGCTTCCAGATTTTAACCTCCATTAAATTTGGATAGTAATGATTTAATTCTTAGTTACAACCATGATATATTTATTATGGAAATGTGTAATGTATGAATGTACGATATCTAGTGTAAATTACATATAAAAATGTTTCTTTTTTGGAATTTGAATATTGTCATATTTCGTATTTGTATAATTAAATATTGTACCTCAGAACACAAAAAAAATTGATGATGATCCTAAATTCAAGCAAATAAAATTATCAATATAGAAAACAGTTACATATGAAATCTCAATAATAACACTTATTGTCGCCCTTTTTTTTTTTAACACTTTTTCAAAATTTCAAAATTAAAATAATAGTTTTCATACACTGCTACAACTAGCAATTGGCTGATAAACTCTTGATTTATTTTTTTCCTTTGAATAAATCCAAACGCCATAATTTAACTTAAATATTTCGACCAAAAGCATGTAATATCAAAAAATCTGTGCAATTTAATTTTAATTCAAAATACTTAATATCTATATATGGAAAATTATTACAACGTTGGTCAGGTACTGTGTTTTGTGATTTAATAGTTGAATACAATACTTACTAATACCCTGGAGGTTTGCTAATTCGAAAAATATAGAAAACCAGTTGTTTAACAGCTAAACTGCACAAGCAATTAGCACTATTTCATTTTTTTAATTTTTAATAAATAAACAATACAATATAATGTATTACGTTTATTAGATATGTATTATATCCACTATTTTCATTTATTTTGAAAAATTTGTTTTATTATGTTCTTCTGTATTTTACAATATTGTACTGTTATTCTATGCGAAAATCAATACAAATTTACTGTGCTTTTTTTATCGAAATGTACAGGCGTTCTGCTTTGAAATAAATAAAATGATAGACTTGTTAGGTAAGACAGTACGTTTGCCCCTCCCCCCAGCTTTTATACATTTTTCGTATTTAAATCATTTTTCTGTTTTTTTTTTTTCTATCTTATTATATAGTTATTGCATAAAGTATGAAATATTAAATCTTGTCCTCCCCATAGAAAAATTTCTGCGAGCGCAGGTCTTTAATGGTTAGTGTGGTACATACATCTGATAGTTAATAATATAAATAAAATATTATCAATAGATAAGTAATAGGTACCTATGTAAAATTTTGAAATGCGTGTTACAATTAAAACAATAATTTTGTTTAATTTTTTTGATTTTCATTCAATAAATATTAAGTTTTACATTTTTCTTTTAGGGTAGAGATATGTCACAATGGTTATTAACCAGGCGCATGTTTTTAATGGATCAATTTAGCGGAATTTCCGTTAAAAACCATGGCTTACCAAATGTCATACAATATTTGAAATCCATTAAACTTGTGTAAGAGGTATTAATATGATTATACATTGATTATCTATCTGATTTTTTTTTTAAATCATAGGGTCCAAGCTCAACGGGAAATTGAAAATGAAGGCAATATTTATCCTCCATTTATGGTTTTAGAATATGGGCAAATAACTGATGAAAATATATCGTTAAATAAGGTGTTCTCAGTGACGTTCGCAGTCGAATTTTATATGGAAAATGACATACTCCATTATGTTGATGTAAGTATTTTATTAATTTATTAAGATGTTCAAATAATTAAAAAAATCTACATTTTCATCAGATGAGTTTGGGTATTCTCAGTGGTTGTGTATTTATCTGGAGTTGTATACATACATGGAGTGAATCAAAACGATGTGGAAGAACAGCAATCGACTTGTGGACAGTAGGGCAATTTACAATCACTTGTTGCTCACATTTTGCTAATATGATATTTGCAGTTTGTCTTCTGTTGGCTATTCATACTTTAGTTTTTTATAAAGCTCAAAATGTTGTTTATATTCTTTTACCATCCCAAGATTTGGAAGTTGTCGTTAATCGTTATGTGATTATTGCATTTATATTAAAGGTTTGTGTAATTTAATAAATATCTTAGAGTTCAACACAATGGTATGGTTAGGAAGCTATTAGTTATATGAAGTTTTCTGTTTTTTTATTCTAAAATTAAATTAAGAAAGATTAATTTGGTAATTTTATTTGAACATTTTATAAGTTTGATTAAAATAAATGTTTTGATACTTATCTTTAATAAAATTGCTATGTTTAGCTATGTTTCATAAAAACTCAATGTGGGTATTGTGCATTTATTTTAATGTTTATGTTAATAGTTTTACAAATATTTGTACTCCTTACTCTTTAAATCCTTTTCATTTAACTTTCTAGTTTAGCATAAGTATAATAATTTTAACATTTTTTTTTTTTACTATTAACTTTTTTCTAATTCAAGTTTTACAAAATTATTTTAAAACTTGTTTGTGGTATATCATATTATAATCCATAATATTTTATATTTATTTATTTTGTTGAAAAACAATATTCTTTAGAAATTATATAAAATTTATATTTGGTTTAGAAATTTATTTTCTTATTGTATCATATGTGTATGTAAACAAATACAGAAGTCAAATATAAAGAAATAGTTATACAATATATTTTGTATAAATATATGTATTATTCATATAATTTATATAAACTTGTACAACTGTATTGCAGATTGTTGAGCTTGTACGATTAATATGGAAACAAACAGCCATTGATATATTTTTAGTAGATTGGGAAAAACCTAGAATTTCACCCAACCAAAAACAAAATGGTATACTGGCTTCTCAAAAACAAACCGTGAGCATTTGGCGAAGTTATTTTGTGGCAAACGAATGGGCCGAAATACAAACAAAAAGGAAAATTAGTTTACCATTGCAACTTTTGTTTACAGTACTCCTCTTAAAAGTATGTACATTGTAATCATGTGGTGTATTTCCATACAAGCATCATTTAGGTATAAAACAAAAATTTTTAATATAAGGTGTGATATGTCTGTACCAGTACAATATCTACTCATTCTATGTATAAGTACCATTTTATAGTAACCATTAACATTTTTTTTTTTTAATAATAAATACCACAATATAAACGTATATCATTTTTATTTTTATTTTTAGATTTATGGTTTGGAAAACTGGGCTGTTGCTGAACCTGAAGTGCATTTGACTCAAACACCGTATAGGCCAATTAGTCAGCTGCTGGGATTGGGCATGCTCTTTATTGTATTCAGTATTGTATATGTAGTTCAGGTATGGATATTATTACAAGGATGTGATTACATGTGGTTTGGTTAGGCACACATTTAATCAAATTATTTTATTTTTATGTTTTTTATAATATTTGCAATTATTATTAATAGTGGCTGTTGACTGTGGCAATATATGAGAGATATATTAATAATTGTATACAACAGTTTGTTGACATCTGTTCGTTAGCGAATATCAGTGTATTTATTTTGTCTGCAGAATTTTTTGGTTATTACATACATGGGAGGTATACAGATAATATGTTAATTACAAAAGATAAAGCCTTTAAAGACTACTAATAAAGATGTAATTTTTAGATCTGCTCATGGATTTTCAGACACTGATATGGAGAGTTTAATTGGTCAGCTTAGAAGAGAAGAAGACAATATGGTGAGACACAGGGGTTTGGTGCCAGGTACGGAAAATCAGACATTTGAAATGACGGTCCCTTCGTCATTGAGGACATATTATCAAAGAGTAATGGCGCCCCTAAATAGTGTAAATATGATCAAATTTGACTAAATGTATTTAGATTTCATTTAATTATGTTGATTGCTTTCGATTTTTAGATCCAATCCAAACAGATATCAGGTTCATCTTTTAGAATTAAGAAAGTAGATAAAACTGATATGGTGAAAATAGGACAAGCGTATAATAATATGAATAAATTTTTAGCTGCTTTTCTGGATCACGTATGTTAACAATTTTTATCATTATAAAATATAAAATGAGTTTGCTTGTTATGTTTTATTTTAGGCTTTGAAAGATTTAGATTATGAAATACGAGAAAAGACTTTTGTTGAAAAGCTTTTAGGGATTGAATACTCAGATCCTTTGGATAAAGGAGTATTTTTCTTAGGTAAGCATGTTAGTTACTATTATAGCATTTTAGTGAATATTTTATAATTTATAGATGATGGACATTCCTTTGATCAAGTGATCTTCTATGGAAATGAGTGTACTTTAGTAATATTCGACTTGATGATGATATCATTTTTTTATGTACTTACTGAAAATATTATAATTGCTGCAATGTTCACAGGATGTATTACCAAGGTTTGTAAATTATAATCATAGACAATGTTCTACGATACATATCTTATTAAAAGACTAGTTTTGTATCGTATTTGAATGATTATGTTTTATTTTAAATATTTATAAAAGTAATATTTTTTATATATCTATTGTATAACTTTGTTTATATCTTATTCTTATACAAAAGAGAGGTAAGATTTGTGTTACATTAATCTTAATATTAAATTGAATTATGTATTTGTGTAGGTGATGAGTGTCATCAGAACAAAGTTTGGCAAAAGGAATTTAGCTAAGAAAACCTTAATTGATGAGAGATTTTTAATATAAAGGTATTGCATACTCCAATCATTGAATTAATCTATATTTAGATATGTATTTTTTTTTTATTTTTTAAAAGTATACAATTTTAAATGTTAATTTTTGTGGTAAATTGGGGAAGAGTATGATTTAGTGTAAATAAATATAAATTGGGTTTCAGAGAATGAAATTGGTCCACGAAATTATTAAAATTATGTGTTTTGTATGTAACAAAATTAATTAAATACTGAACAAATTTTCACTAGACTTAACACCTCTTAAATATGCTAAAAAATCCTTGTAAAGTTTGGTGACGCTATATTTTTTTCTTTTGCTGTTATACATCCTTTCTCTGAGTGGATTTAGCTTGATTTGAGCCAATATGCCAACTAATAGCTTGTCTACATTGTGATCGATGCCACTGGAGGTCTCGATAAATTTACAGTTCCAACTGTACGCCAAATTTCGTCCAACTATTAACACAGGTATAAATATATTCGTTACATACTATATTATAGTATAAATTAATAATTATTTTAATTATTTTTGTTTTCTTGCCGTTTGTTTGGATTTTTCTTGTTCGTTCCAAGTCTGATTTGTTTCCAACTAATATTACTCCTCTTGTGTGTATATACTCTCCTTTCCACAGGAATAGAAGCATCTGTTCTGCGATATTAAAACTTCTTTCATCAACTACTGAGTACATAACTATAAAGACATTTGGGTTGTATGTCGAGCATAAGGTTTCAATCTGAAAATTAATTTTAAAAGCGTATTAATATTGTGATATTACATTATTTTAGCTTTTTTTCATAAAAAAAGCATTTTATTTCATTTTTAACTATAATTTAGTATAGGTATATCAGTGAATTAGTGTAATTCCAAAAAGTCCATGATGTTATATGTGAAATAAATAGATATGTGGACAAATGGTCTATTCACAAAATGTTTTACCTCATAATATCTTTATACATAAATGTTTATAGTAGCAATGATAACTCAAATAATATCTTGTTTGTTTTAAACGCCTAATTTTTTTATAGTCTTCCATTTAATAGTTCAAAATTTGCAGGAGCATAGAGTGCATGCACTTGATACTTGCACTAAAAATAAAAAATTGATAATGTTTTTATAGTTTTAATTCAAATAAATTATTTTACTCTTTTTGGTTTAATTTTTATCAATAATAAAAGTAACAAACAAGATAACAACCTTGACGAACACAGCAATGTTGTGGTCGTTAGTCGTCTCATCTGCCTGTGGATAATCCATTTTCAGTCTATTGGTTATTAATACTTTGTAATTACCTGTCGTTTAACAGGTTTTGAAACTGCTTATGTGAGTAAACCTAACTTGTATTTATATATAAATTTGAAACTACAATCACTTATAATTTTATATTTTTGTGTACATCACAGTGGCATAGTACTACACTGTTCATTTACGTATAGAATATAGATTTATAGTTTGTATTATTTTTACTATTAATAACTGCTATTGTGCAATTGAAGAGTATGGACTCTTATGTGTTTTTAAATCAGATTTTTATTTTTGTAAACTTATTTTATTTTTATGCTTGTTTATAGTTATACATTTTATATACTTTGGATACTTATAATATTATGTTATCAATGATTTACTATTTAGTTGTAAGTTCACTTTTTATGAATATTAAGCTAAATTTACAGATCTGTAAGTATTAATATACTCAGAATATACTTAATTTTTTATTTTAATATTGAACAAATAGGTATCACATTTTGGTCTCCAACAATTGTATTTACCTTTTACGAAAGCTAAGTAAACAGCAATGAACAGTGATTATATTGGAGATTTGAATTAAGAGATATTTGTAAAAAATATTGTATGAAATATGGTTCTTAAGTTAAGAATCTTAACTATATATAATATCTTCAAAGACAATAACCAAATTGAAGTTTTCCTTTAGGGGAATTACATATGTGAATAAAATTTAACTTAAAAATTAATTAATGTTATATTTGTTTTACATTTATTTTAGAGTAAAGTGTAACTTTTACCTGATGATAACTACCCTTGAAATTAAAAAAATACATGTATTGTGTTAATTTGAGGTAATGATTAAACATTTAAAAATAAAAAAAAAGTTTTGTTATAATACATTTTAAAATAAATATTACGGCAGTAAGGATGGTGAAGTACCATGCAATTTTTTTGAAACTATGAAGTTTTAAAGACTTTCAAAGACTCTTATCTTTTTAGACGTCGAGTGTGTGATAAACCGCCTACAATAAGAATACCGTTTTAGTTATAAATACAAATAATTTTAGTGTAATAATATTTTTACCTAATTCTACTACGAAGTATCTAGCGCTTAGATATATTAACAAACATACCTATATATTAGATTAAAATTTAATATTAATACCTAATTACTATTTTTGTAGAGAAAGTAGAATAATTGGTTTTAATGGTTTATAAGTGACAAATTAATTTGTATACTACCTATTATAGTTACTTACGCAACAATTTTTGTGTTTACGAGTACACAAATTTAGATACCTAAATATTATAATACACTTAAAGCTCGGTTTTTTTTTCATTTTTTTATTAAGTATATTGAGTATTATTATAACCTCAAAAATAATATGTATTAATATAATATACTTATTCAGTTTTTAACTCTGCTGCTCATTTTGGGCTGTATGATACCTAAATACTTTATTAAATGTCAAACATTACGCATTAAGTTCATATTCTGAAGCAAAATAGATATTTTGTAGGTAGGTACATACCTCTATATCATGGTATCTTAAACCGTTGTATGCATATTATCAGCTATACCTATTGGTCGGTACCGTAACATGGTAACATTTCGCCAAGAAGAGGATTTACTAATAATGTCTATTATTACTATAATTACTATCTACTATTTTTACTTGCATTGTCGACTAAAAAAAACGAACCATTTTGGTTAGGGGGTTCGCCCCTCCCTCGTACAGCACTTGTAGTAGGTATTGTACACTTGTAGGTACTCACTCCGTACAAGTTGCCCAGACTGACGCGTGACCGGGAGAAATGGTTCTTCACTTCTTCAGGTACGTTATAATTTTTTTTGTCATCCGTGATCTATAGATTTATGGAAAACCGTCGATCACCCTCAGTGTGGGTGTTAACCCCGCCACATAGTGCATAACGGGATTCAACAATTTTGTTTTAGCGTACGAAACTCCGTAGTATGTCGGGTGAAGTGTTTTTGATTTTTCGTTATTTGATATTTTTTTTTTTTTAGTGTTTTTCCTTACTTTTGCGTCGAACGTGTCAATTATTGTATAATGTGATAAATGATTAATGAAGTGTATCGTCTGAGGGCAGTCATGAGCAGCGGCAGCGGCAGCGGCAGCGGTCGGTGAGTACCCGTTGAATTGACATTTTAATGAAAACAAAATGGCGGCGTTAAACGATTCTACATTATAATACCTATAAGGCTATAAATAGTGATGGACGTAATATTAATCGTTCGGGATATGTATATTTCAACAGTTATTATTTAATTTTATATTTACTTATTACCTAGTAGGTATTACCTACCAATTTATGACTGAAGCCAGACTATCAGTAGTGCACTATCCGTGTGTAATTTGAGTTTAGTACCAATATATAGGGCGTTGACGAAAATAATAAATTTCAACGCCTATTTATGGAATTTTTATTATAGGGTGCTGTGTAAAAATTAAGAATAGTGGTTTCACCTTCGGAAACAAAAATAGCAGTGATGAAACATTTTAGAGCTATGTTTCAAAAAGTTAAAAAAAAAATTAAAAATACTTTTCGAGGACTGATTACACTGTAAATATTTAAAAAAAATGTTTTCTTTATATCTGCAAAACCTCATAGTTTGTCTATAATAAATTAGCAGGTGATTCGTGCACATTTTGTGTAGTGCACATTTATGATTTCGTAGTGTATAAAGTGTACACACAAAAATAACCATTGATTAAAGCCGGAGCAGCATGTTAAGCTGGTAGATCACAAATTATGCTTGTTTGCGTCTTTGTGAAGAATAATTTTATTTTGTATACAGAATACATATTCGAACAATTGCGTGGAAAGGTATTCAAAATAACTATATAGGTTCGGGTATTTGAATCTACTTTTCAAAAAAAAATGAAACTACGCGTTATTTCTAGAATTTATTAGGATACAAATATCTTATTAAAACAATAATAATATACCTGTCGAATTATTCAATAAGTATTATAAGTATATGACATATAATAATAAAAAAGACGGACAATACTTCGCATGATGGGTGGGCTACTGTTGTATGTGAGAAGTTGGGAAAGTATAATTATAGAGGAGAATTTAATTTACCTATATCTGTACATAATAATGATTAGTTATTGCTAACGAAAAACGATTCTGAGCGGAGTTCGGTTGTATTTTATAAATATTTTATAAGGCCATAATATTTACGATTTTCGTTAAAATTTGGTATTAAAATTCTTAAGAAAAAAAAATGACTGCATTAAACTCAACTTTTTATCTCAAAAATTTTATCCACAAAGAAGCTACCGAATAAAAATTAAAATGTCTATAAATAGTACAAAAAAGTTTTGAACATTTTACCACGTCTAGAAAAGGCAAATATAAGCTTTCTGTCTAAATTACAAGTCTATACGGACATTTTTAACTCAATTACAACAAAAACATAAAATTGAAAATAAATAGATAAATAAATAGATACAATTTCCTTTCAGAAAAGGTGCTACACTTAAAAATTAGAGCACAATTTTCGGTAGAAATTGTGTACACAGCTACTATAGGTATATACAAAAATATATATAAATATAAAAAAGAAAAATCGTTATAAAATCAATGTTCAATATATTCCTCAGTCCTCGTTTCGCTTAAAATCTAAAATATTATCCATAAAGGTACATATATATAAAATAATAAGCCCTCACTGACTGATTTATTGTCACACAGTTCGAACCAATGAATTGGCCGGGCTAAAATTTGGTACAAATAGGTAGGTCGCTATTGACGTAGACATCCACAAAGACATTTTTGAAAATTCAACCCCCTTATAGGGTGAAATAGGGGGTTTTAATTATTTTTGGTACGAGTTTATAATTGTTTATTTATTTTTGTTTATTCATGGGTTACCTCGGTGATACGGTTGAAATAAAAGAACAAAAAATTGATCCGAGAAATGCCGGACGGAACAGCTAGTAATGTATAATATTATTATTATAAATACGTATTGATTTAATAATAAATAGATTTACATTATTTATTAATAGATATAATAATATATTGCTGTAATTTGAAGTATAACGATTAGTGTAATATTTATTGTATACTAATAAATATCGTATAACTATTTTTCTTTTATGATATTCTATTTTTTTAAAAAAAAAAAAAAAAAAAAAAAAAAAAAACAAGAGCATACCTAGCACATCGTTAAATTAAATAATTTAAAAATAAAACTGAAAAAGTATTACTTTCACGGAGTAAATCGTGTATTTATATTAAATTATTTTATACTTTTAGAATTAAAGTTTAAACTAAACCTCACATTTCAAAATTGTATGTGCAATACCATTTAAATATTGTTAATATAATATGTTGGTATAACAATTTATTACAGTTGAATTACTTTTTAAATAATTAATAGACAAATAAGTTAGGTATCTAATATTTAGCTTTTGGGTTTCAGAATATTAGTCTTATTATCTAGGGTCATATTAATATTGACCGCTACATCTTGTCTATTGATATTTTTTTCTTGTATCGTTTAATGGCAAATCTAATAGGTTAATATAGGTATTGTTATATAGTCTAGGATTTACGATTTTACGTAGATACCTGTGTCTTTGACAGTAACGTATTAAATTATTATTTAGTCCGAGTATATAATACGTTATTATAGAAGTTACAACAGAGCAGGTAGCATAATAATAGTTTCGTATAACATATGTTTAATTATAATATGTATAATAGTTATAGTTGGTAAAACGTTTTGCTTGTTGTAATCACTTTCGTAAAATTTGGTACCATTAACAAAATTTAAGATCTAAAGTCATTGCATTAAGCTGCTAAACACATCTGTATATAGGAGATAATATATTACAGTACAGATGTTATTATATTATTTTACCGCGGGACTATGGGAAATTTGGTAATAATAAGAAGGCAACTAACCGTTGTGTTTAGGTGAATGATATTTCATTTTGGCGTAAGTATTCAGTATAATTTAAATAAATTATTGGTATGTTACTAGCCTGATGATTAGTTAACACAACTATTTTAAAATTATGTTTATTTTTTTATTTTTTTTCCTACTGCAGCGTACACAATTTCTACCACAAATCTTGCTCCAACTTTTAAGTGTGTAGCACCTTTTCTGAAAGAAAATTTATCTATAGTTGATACTTTCAGCAGGTCTTTGATTTTTCAAGCAGTTTTCATAGTTATTGGGAAAAACAGGACAA
This sequence comes from Cinara cedri, assembly GCA_902439185.1. Taxonomy (NCBI): domain Eukaryota; kingdom Metazoa; phylum Arthropoda; class Insecta; order Hemiptera; family Aphididae; genus Cinara; species Cinara cedri. The sequence continues at coordinate 699,342 of CABPRJ010000030.1, forward strand.
TCTACGAAATAATAACCGAATTTCGCTCAGAATCGTTTTTCGTTTGCAATGATTAATCATTGCATATATGTAGATATACATTGAATTCTCCTCCATATCTTACCTTCCCAACTTTTCACCTACTATAGGGAACTATATATCGTGCGAAGCATGTTCATCTTTTTATTTTAATAATTGAGATTATAAACTCTTCTTAAAGAATTGTGTAATTTAGAGTTTAATTGAATTTATTTGGTTTTTAGTTTATTGAGTATAATATTTATGATTTTTGCCAAAATTTAATATTAAAATTTTTATAAAAATAAAAAAACTTGTTTAAACTTAATTTTTTTTTGTATCTAAAAGTACGACTTATATTGAAATTTCTGTTGAATTTTCAAGCGTTTCTGTTTAGTCTAACAATTTTATCCGCAAAGTACCTACGAAATAAAAATTACTTAAAAAACTTGTCAAATTAAAAAGTGTATAGATAGCTGAAAAAAAATAGTTCAAATGCTTTGAAAATTTTATCAGTTTAGAAAAGTCAAGTATAAGTTTTCTGTTCAAATTTTAAGCCTCCAAAAATATTTTTGACTGAGTAAAAACAAAATTAAAAATAATAAAATTATTATTTTTATTAATTTGCCCGTTATTTCTACGTTTTTTTCTGTTTGGCTCAATCATTTGAAAAATTACTAGAAAAATTAAAAAACGATTTTCAACTTGATTAAAAATGCCACAAAAATATGATATCTCGTCGTTTTTTTTATTGGAGCATATTCTTAATTCTATATCACTACGTTTAGAATCTAAAATAGTTTTGCCTCTATCGACGTTACTCATCAGCCGTGGTCGCCATACGTATTGCTTCTGAATCCCGATTATAATTGTAGTAAAAACAAGTATTATTAAAGTAGTATTTCTAGATTTCCAGCAAGATTAAATTCTGTACTCTTATTCCCCAAAATTCCAAATAAACCTAACAATAAAATGTTTTATAAAGGGTGTTCTATACCGTTATCCTAACACTTAATTACTATCACTGATTATTGCGTTGCTACTAAATTTTTCAAACAATATAAAAGTAAGAAACATTTTTTTTTCGTGAATACAGGTTAAGTGAGTTTGTGTGTAAACGACATTACCTATACCTATCGAAAGAGAGTGAAAACATACCGTCATACGGATACCATATAAATTGTTTTGAAGTAGGGTTATATTCAGGAAGTGATTGGTCCTCACTGAATCCCAAATAAATAAAAAGGGTATTTTTAAAAGAAAAAAAAAAAACCCTAAGCAAATAAATTTAAATACGAAATAGTATGTACTGTATTGGGTCTGTGAAAGGCAATTTTCAACGAACCGACTCAACAAACACGTAGAATTATATTTGTATACCTGTATATTGAAGGAATAAACTATTTTCGTAATTTGGTTAATCCCACGTGAGTACTTTATGCAAATGCCACGTTCAATATGCGAATGATGAAATACATATCATTTGTTAAACCATTATTTAGGTACCCGTCGTACATGTCGATCTTAATACGCTGATTTATTTTATCGTCTGTATATTAGACGTGTACGCATAATTTTCCAATGATGAGGGAAGGGGATTTTAATGTTTATCATTTTCAAACTGCGTTAATACTAAACCACGGCTCTAGGTATAAATATATACCTGCAGTCGAGGTGTACTGATACACCTTGAGCCGTGCTAAACGTATATTGTATCAACTAAAATTATGAAACAAGTGTTAAATTGTGTCTAAATACCGGCCCAGGCACTCGTGTAGATAATACGGCAAAAGTAAATTTGATACGAAAAATGTTTGTAAACAATACAATATAATATCAATAATAATATTAATTATTATTTTACAATTGACAATAATGAATTTATATTATAACGATAATAATTTCTGGACTAAGGAATCTTATTAAAAACACTCGAAAAGTAATATAAATTAATATTATAGATATAGGTAGCTAGATAGATCGATACTCGTCAAAATTAAATTGTTTGTGGTACTTCAGAGAAATTATTTTTCAATAACCTAAATTATTGTTAAAATTGTACATTAGTTAATCTAAAAAATATGATATTCCAACTGTACCTAACTACAGGTATACGTTGGCATATAATATTGCATTAAAAAAAAAAATTGATTTATTGAGTTCAAATATTGCAAACTAATAAATAATGATAATATATTTTGTAGAAGAAAATATCATGAGCAATGAATCTACAAATTTTATATCGCATATAAGAAACTTTAGTGTTAGAATGAAATTGGGTTGAATCTTTCAGGTAGGTATACCTGTATAGTATTATATATATATAACTTAGATGAGGTTTTATCGAATATTTACAAATAACTCGGATTTAAAATACTTAATATATTTTAATTTTATTATTTATTTTATTCATTTGTTCATAAATAACACAGATCACGATTGAAAATTTGAAAATGTTCATATAATACTTAATTTTTTCTAGACGAGGATATATTTTCATATTTATAGTCATTTTAAATTCACAGGGGTTTTAGTTTTTTTTTTATGTGTTTATGTGTTTTATAAAATTGTTTTGGTCCAGCTAAAATGTTTGACAGTTTAACAAGATGTATAACAAAGTTGTATATAGTGATAAAAAAAAAAAATTGAATGCACGTTATGTAGTAGTTTTTTTTATAAGTGTTTTAAGTAAAGTACTACAAAAATAGTAAAAAATATGTTTAATTTTTCATAATATTATGTTTTTACAAGAAAATTATCAGACTATATTAGGCACTGACGAAGCCCACGGAGGCATGAAATATTAATGGTTAACAGAGCAATAGTTATCTTAATAAAATAACTTATAATTCTTGAAAAAATATACATGAATACAGAAAGTAGGTAATATTATAAATAAAAATATTCACTATGTATTGTAAGCGTTTACCCTTATGCATACTTACTTATAAGATTTTTTTTAAAAATTAAGTAAAATAATTTTTATTTTAAGCAGAAATTTGAAATATTAAAAAAAATAGTATACAGAACATGAAAGTTTTAAGTTTTCTCTGAATATCAACACTTAATAATTAATTAATTCTGAAAAAATATGATTTAAAATTTAATTTTCATCTTGTATTCCGTAATTTTCATTTAAATTTTAAAAGTACCGATAAATTATTATGTATACAAATAACCCTTTAAATGCTTACAAGCTTATATTAATGCAAAATTCCATTAAGATCACCTTTTTTTTATCCCATTTTAAAAATAAACAAACAAACACGTTACAAACATCATTATAAAATCAAGAATAAAATCAATATTGAATCTTAAATTCGTATAATGAGAAATGAATCTCAAAAAAGTTAATTAAAAAAAAAAAAAATTTGGGATTGTATATTATTCTCGTTAAAATCAAATAACCGAATAAATGACCATCACTTCATTCAGTCACCAATCTCGTGTTTTCTTATTCAGCCACGAGAAACTTCAAAAAACTCATAAATTATAAAAAGATATAAAAATATTGTAATGATAAAAAAAATATTGTTTATTTAGTTTATACAAGTATAATAATATTATGTACCTATATATTATTATGACGTTGAATTCATACTGTACGCTACTAGTCCATTTGCAACTAAAAATTAACTTGATGGCTGATAGTTTTAGGTCTACGATTATTTTTCACTATATTATAAAGTAATTCTGAGAATCTAAAATAACAGAAACCGTAATTGCGTAAATATTTTCTTTTTACGAAATATTTTCAATTATTTTGAAAACTAAAAGGAAAATAAAAAATGATCATCTCAAGTCTAGTAAGTTCCTAGACAAAATAAACTACCAACAACTATCCCTATAGTTCATCCACGGAGCAAAATCTCTGAAAAGTTTAATAAACGGAAAGAAAAAAACCCACATCATAGTCTACACTCAGAATTTGCAAAGTTACAATAACAGTCATATGTCACGCGGGTCTGTTAAATTTGGGTTGAAATGTGAAGTGGTCGATTTTTGTAAGATAACTGTTAAGTATTTTTTGTTTTATGGCTTCTAATTATCTCTGGACTGCATTTTAATGACCAATCATCGTTAGTTTTGCACATCTAAAATGTACAATATATTATTTGGCAATTGTATGTCATCGGAATCGCAAACAATACGCTTTGTTCAAAAATGGATAATATCGCCTTTATTGACGTCATACCCGACAAGATGACTGATAGTTATTATAGTGTACACGAAATTCAACAGGTGTTTGACGTACCTTGGCCCGGATTGGGAGAGGAGGACTGAGTACTTTAATTAATTTTACAAAAGTGTTAGCATTTCTCTACTATTTGTATTTTGTTGTAATACATGGAAGCGCATTGGGTGGTACATACTTTTGAATTTTTAACAAATTTATTTTCATTAAAATTTGAACTTTAAACTCTTAATAAAACAAATCTTATGTTAATTTATGCTAATTTTCGATCATTTTTGTTGGACCAAAACCATTTCAATGACTTTAAGCAGTTTAAATCAAACAAAAACCTAAAAATTCAACATTTTAAATGGCTATACATAAATAATACATATTTAGAATGCTATAAATATTGTAACCAATATATGTAACCAGTAAAATTTTTCAACTCTATAATTATTTTTCACTGAATTACAACAAGAAAACAAAATCGAAAATAACAGAAACTGTTATTATGCAAATACTTAAATTACAATTATCCCGGACGTTTTCTCGAGTTTTCCTAATTATTAAGAATACTACAAGGATAATCAAAAATAATCTTCTCATTGCATCAACTAAACAATATTTTCTACCACAAACCAAAATAAATTAAATAAATTATTTTACAAATAGAAAAAAAAACACATCATACGAACCTAATTTAACTTAATCTAACCTGCAGTAATGTTTTTTTTTCTTAAATTATTAATAAATGAACTATGTTTAAAATTGGTATAAGTGGAGTATGGGGTTGAAGCCCCTCACTGGTTAGTTTGAATTAAATAATTGCAAGGAATGCTATAATTTGTTTTAGGTCTTCTAGTCCTTCTTATATCTTTCTAATTCGAGCACTGGACGTACCTTCACCGTTATATTCTATCATCAGGCTACCACGGTTGTTCAAACAGTATACCTAACTAATGATGACAAGTGAATAATTGATAGCATGTCGTATTCTTACCAGATTGTAATATTGTTATCGTACGTACACGTAATAATCATAATTCAAAATACTTAATAATAATAGTTATTATTACCATGTGTTGTATGTCGTAGATGCATGATTTAAGATCATATTAGATCGCCGGAGTGCATATAAATATATAGTGTGTATAATTTATACATATTATATAATTTGATTTTACACATATATGTTCATATAATCAAGAATTCCTGAATTTCAAACGGTTTTAAATTATTGGTATTTGAAGAACATAATGTAATATAAGATATGCGCCACTTTTGTCGACGCGAGTAGCGCATACAGAATAATTTCCTTTACGCGGAGCCCGTTTTTTACATTCTAATAGATGAGTAGGTAATGTGAAAAAATGTTGTACTGAGTTTCCTTAATGTATATATTGTTTTTTTTCTGTGTGTTATGACGGTCTTGATCAGAAGATTCGTGTTCTAATTAAAATATAAAAAAAAAAATTAAAGGTTGTTTCTGATGGTGGCAATTTTTTTTTCTAGTTCGGTGCGTTCAGGATTTAATTTTTGAAATTTTTAGTACTATTTTTAATAATATAGTAAAAAACTGACAACAAATGCTAATTCAGATTTAGAATTTTAATGCAGATTTAAGAGCCTTAAATGTACACAGGTAGCATGTGTTTTTCATGTGATTGCACATTTTATAATTAAGTATTCTTTAGATTCTGAGTGGATCGTGGAATGTATTAGTTTAATTATATGATGTGTACTAATTTCAGATTTGGATCGTATAGAGGAATTTATTGGTTTTTCTACTACAAGTGTGTATTTTTGTTGAGCCCGTGAGTAACCGTTATTCTACCAGAAATCTTGTTCCAATCAAAAAATGTCGGTGATTTCAAAAGTTGTTTTTTGATAGTTTTCTTAATAAATGAGAAAATTATAAAAAAAAAAACGTAGAAAGAAAGGTAAAGTTTACGGAAATAATGGTTTCATTATTTTTTGTTGTAATTCAGTTAAAATTATTTGTAGAAACTTGAAATTTGAAGAGAAAACTTAGATCTAAAACTTATATATAACCTAATTACTTAATTTCTCACCAACAACAGTGGCGCTCTCATAGGAGTATCACTTCTTTTGTTTTTATTTGTTGTAAATTTAAAATTTAAGGGAATCCTGTTTCAATCGAAAAATGACAAAAGTTGGTGGAGATATCTCTGTTAGTGCATATATATTTTTTAGTAACGTTGATTTTAGACTTAAGGTTATCACCCTACAGGTCTCATTAAGTGCCGTATCAACATGTTTCGTGTATTTAGATTGGACTATCATAATCACCAGCAGAGAAACAAAGCGCTAGTTCCGTAGTTTGGATCGTATTTGGAGTCGCAACCCATTTGCTACCGGCTAGTTTCCGTATTAGGTTGTTTTTTGCTTCGACTTTCATTTTCGTTTTTTCACATTGTTCCTTGGATGTGAGAGTTCTATTCAATGTAACCCCTAGGTAAACTGGATATTTTATATTTCTCAGTGTTTTTCCAAACCACTCAACTTTTATTTCTCTTTTTGCCTCACGATTTCGGAGATGGAAACTTCATACTTGTGTCTTAATGGGATTGGGTCTTAGTTTGTTTTCCATATTATAATTTGTTAATTCTTGGAATGATCTAGTAAGTTTACGTTCAGATAGTTGGAAAGTTTTGTCTTGTGATGCTAAGGCCAAGTCGTTTGCGTATAAGAAGTGTTTTGTTTCTTTAATGATGGGTTGATCATTAGTATATATATTAAATAACATGGGCGCTACCACACTACTCTGGGGTTAGCCATTTCGCTGGTTTCTACATTTGTTCTACATATTGTGATTGCAAAACGACGGTTGTATAGTATAGATGATATTATTTAAACAAAGTGCCAGTTATTTGTACATTCGTATATCTTATTTAATAAGAGATTATGGTTCATCGTATCGTACGCTGCGGATAAATCTACGAAAATTACCCCTGTTATCTTTTTGTTCTCTTATCCATCTTCGATATGTTGGCACAGGTTTAATACCTGTCCTGCACAGTTTTCGTCAGGCCTAAAACCGGCCTGTTCAGAGATAAGTTTTCTTTCGACTTGGTACTTGATCCGATTCATAATTATGCGCCCATACAATTTGAAAGTATGGCATAACAAAGATATTAGTCTGTAACTTTTTGGGGTTTTGTAATCTTTTCCCGGTTTAGGCAATGCCACTACTTTTGCTTTTCTCCACATTTTGGGCACTAAGGTCTTAATTAGTGAGTTGAGAAGGAGTTATTTGTTGATTTTCCAAGCGGTTCTCATAAGAATTTTGAAAAATTGGAAAAAAATAAATGTAAAAGACGAACAAATTTACGACAGTGAAAGTTTCGTTACTTTAGATTTTGTTCTAAATTTCCACTAAAATTTAAAAGTAGTATTTTTTCTGAAAGATAATGTTTACTTAGTGTGTAAAAAGTTTTTTTGATTTTCCGTATGATTTTTTTAATAATTTAGGAAGATGTAGGAAAAACGGGAAAGTTTAAGTTATTGATAAATTTATTATTTTTTGTTTTAATTCGGTTATAAATTATTGTAAGGGCTTAATATTTATACAGAATACTTATTACTTATTATTAATTATTATTATATTATTATTTTCTAAACGTGGTAAAACATTCTGGACTTTTTTGAGCTATTTATAGGCAATTGACATATTCGAGTTTTTTTTTAGTTTTCATTTGGTAGGTATTATGTAGGTACAATAGATCAATAATACATAAACATATTAAAACATGTTATTTTTGGTCGGTTGTTATTGTAATGAAATATGTTTACGTCAGGGAATGTTTTCCTTTACGTGATGTTTAGACATGAAATACTTAAAAGTATGTGTTATATTTATCATATAATACAGTATTCTCAAAATTTATTTGTACATGTCTGTTTTGAAAGTAGATAGATGTATATTTTATTGGGTTATTGACCATTTGAAAATTAAATGTCAGTCAAGTATTGTCTGACGTGTAAAAAATTGAAATTTTCGCGAAATTTTGCTTACTGGTCTTATGTTTTGTATAATGGGAATACTGTAGGTATCTATCTATCCACAGTGTGCAACCGTAAAAATTTGACATCTGACGTAAACATCTGGATACCTATATCCACTTCATATCGCGTGTATAGTGTATATATAAATCGTTGGTTGTACTCGTATTAGTATTGTTAAAGTTCTGTAGCCAGGTAGTTTATGAATTCAATCAAATGTATAAATGTGCATTGTTTTTTTCCTTTGAGAAAATACTTTTGATCTATTCAGATAAGTAAAAAAGTAACAATACGATATACTATTTTAGAACAAAGAGCGTGATACGTTTCAAATATAATAAACATTTATTATAGGGGGCTACGCATGGTACATCATGTATAGATTTGTTAAAATTCCACACGATACATCGATAATGATTTTATTTCTAAAATATCTAGAAGATAATAGAGCAGTAATATAGTAATTAGTACAATATAATGGTAGACAATTTTTTAAGTTTTGGTAGTTTGATACCAACACTATACAATAGGTACGTATTATAATAAAACCGTAATCGTAAAATATTTAAAAAAAATTAATATTGTGTAAAACTTTTCTATGGAAGATTTAATAACGAATAAAATCCTCAAAACGATCTTATTTTTATTTGTTATATGTATTAGTTTTCATTACCCGACGTTTCCGGGGTTAGCTTAGAGTATCCAAAAATAAACAAATTGTTATAATTCTTCAAATTCTTATAATTTTTTGGAGCCAACATTTCTTTGTAGCATTGTTAATATCCGTCAAGTAGATAATATGATTCATGCATTTCAGAAAAAAATTGTATGATTAAATAATTAAGAAAGTTGTATTTACAGTTAAAATAACCCTTCTATTATAATCATTAACTATTGTCTTCTGAATTTTTTTCGCTTATTCACAACCAAATTATGCCAGCAATAACATAGTTATTTATTAACAAATGTTCAATTTTTGTATTCTAAGGACAAAATTCATGTATCAGCCCATTAGAGATTCAACATAAAAAAAAAAAAATATATTTCACACGTGGGTGCAGCCAATGTTGTAGTTGGGAAGTTGGGAAGGTACAATACAGACGGGAATTTAATACATATCTGTAAGCAGCGATAAACCATTGCTAATGAAAAACGATTCTGAGCGGAATTCAATTGATAGTGTTGCATTGTCAACAATATATATGTCATATTATGGTAAAATTATTACAATATGTGTTTCCATTGGCAACAATGATAGTTTAAAAAAGATTTTAAAATAATTAAAACTTAATAATAACAAAAAATAAATAAAAACGGTTGCCAATGACAACCGTTTTTCAATCTTTGAATGTTTTTTAACCTAAAGAATCAGATTTTTCTCATTTTCTCGAACATTAATGAGAATTTCAAAAAATGATCTCCTTAAAATACCACCCAAAGAACATTTAATTTCAAAAAAGGTGTTATATTTTATAATCGGAGTAAGCTTTATGATAAAAAAATTTAAAATAATAAATCATTACTTACGAGATTGTCCTATTCTTTTATATTTACGAGTTTGTTTAATTATTAAAAAAAACTATAGAGAAAATCAAAAAATGTTTTCCTTATTCACCAATTAAATTAAAAATCCCACAACAAAGATCTCTTGTCATTTTTTATTAGAACAATATTTCTTGTAGAAAACGTAAATCGTAAAAATTTAAAATAAAGAAATTAAAACGCAGTGAATTTAATTATCAATTATTACATTATTAAAATACTAGGCTTTTTAGATGACCTAAATTTCTTTAGAAGTCATAGAAAACGTAAAAGGAAACATACAAAGTCTGCAACTAGTGACTAACTATAACTAACTAACTACTTAAAGTATTTAATTATGTTAATTTATTAGCTGTTGACAAGTTGATGTATATCAACTTATACCAATTGGCAGCTATAAATAAAATTAGCCATTCAAATTGATCATAATAATGTATAGACACTCGAGTAGATATTTTTTAATTTATAAAATGGTATTCGTTTTAGATTTTGAAGTGTAGAAACTAATATAGTTTTACTAAGATGTGATTTTGTTTTTTATTGAAAAAACTTTTTTAGTTACAAATGCTCAGATTTTATCATGCATATAGGTGGTTTAATTTAAGTAGTTAAAACCGTAGATTCGAAGGTTTCGGCGGTTTTCAATCTGTGGTATTTATTTTAAAATAATGTCAAATGTCAAATTCTCATAAGTTAAAAATAAAATAAATATATTGACAACAAATGGCATGGGTTTGTATTTAGGTACATTGTAACATTTTGTTTTTTTTTTTATGCTTGACAGTGGATTAACACCAAATTATAACTGTGCTATTTTTGCGTCATTATTGCGTAACTCCGTTATTTCAATCTATAATCTCAGAAAATTCAAGTAAAATAACATTACTTTTTCTTTTTTGGTCGGGAATTTCTCTTTCATTACGTTTTAAATAAAACCACTTACTAATGATTGATTAGGTGCGTAAAATCTATAATATAATAATAATTATTATTTACGGATATTTGATCAGCACATTGAATATTTCATTTGAACTAGATGTAACAAAACGTGCCGACCGAATTTATCGTTTAAAAACCGAATGTTTGATTAGGTTTCGGATAAAACCGTTACAGCTGTATAATACATAGAAATCACTAATAAATAATGTAAAATCATTACGGTCATCAGTTTTTTCAAATATATTCCAAAAGTTGTGTATCTATATAAATACATTTTATAATTCCAATGAGTTCATTCCGTGATAATATCACTGTATCAGAAACTTTAAGTTTGGACAATAATTATTAGGGGAAGGTTAATGGTTTTTAAAATTAATTGTATGGTAAAAAAAGTTTTTGAAGTATCATTTGTTTAAAGAGCTTAAAAGTTTACACATTTTAAAAGGAATGACTTAAATGGTTTTGGTTTTCGTTATTATTATATTCGCATTGTATATAATTCTTTAATGAGTTATAGTGATTCAAAATGAAAATAACTCAATTTAAAAGATCAACATATTATAAATCCGAAATTTGTATTAAAATATATCTAAAATTCATGAATATTGTAATATGTAAACAAGTTAAACAAAATTATTTAATTGTATATTTTGTATTTATAGAAATTATAAATATGAAAAATAATTATTTTTTGAATAATTTTGACTAAGTAATATTCTAAATGGCAATTCAATTTTTTAACTAAACAAAATAATTCTACTTCATGAAAAGTTAATTGTTCTGAATGCTTTAGAATTTTAATTTCGTTATTTGTAAAATATTAAAATAAATCGACCATATGAATTGTCTCGACCATTGTTCAAAAACTGTTGTAAAAAAAGTCAGAGACAAAGTTTTACTTTGTTTTTTAAGAAATTGGTGTGGTAAACTAATTATGGTTCTTTATAATTAAGTATTAATCCAAATACTGCAAGATGTAAGTTGTAAGCTATAGGCGTTATCATTGATTTTGTTCTTCATTTATAAGCTCCTACTTATAAATGAAATGATTCTATTTTACTTTTTATGGCAATATCAATGAAATTATAAACTTGGTTTACATACGAATGTTGGGTTTCATAATTAAATAATCAAAGAATAACTATTATGTAGACGTTAAAATAAACGGGCTGTGTTTATTTATTTTATTTTTTAGAAATTATTAAACCACATATAAGCATATAACAGTATGTTTATATATAGTTTATAATAAAACTATATTTTTAAAATAAAAAAATGTATTGGGTTCGTGGAAATATTATATAATGTATTTTTAAATGAGACCATATATAGGTACTTATCGTATTAGATTGATCACAGTGTGGGTATTTTAGATTCTGAGTGGAATGAGGAATGTATTAGTTTTAAAATGATGTTTATTTTTTTATCTATAAACAAATTTTCTATCAGAAATTTTGCTCCAATTTTCAAGTTTAGTATATTTTCTGAAAGGAAAATAAAATAGGGTGGCCACTTTTTGATTTTCCCAGAGGTTTTCATAATAAATGGAAAAATTGGGAAAATTTACCAAATTTATTATTTTGAAATCGTAAATATTACGCACCATATTTTTTTTTTGGGGGGGGGGGGGGGGGGTGAGTGGGTTCATAAATACCCGGATAAAAATTCCTTATGTTGAAATATATCTTTTCGTATCTTTTTTAACCCTGCATACTAGTTGATTTATGCATAAAAAACTACAAAATGTTATTACGAGTATACTAATTGCTTCGAGGATTTTTTTTTTAGCACAGCGAATTGCGTCCTAACCATCTGCGATATCTGAAATGTCTTTTATATTATTAGACTTATCGGAGATTATTGAGTAGGTACTATTGATTTAGTATAACGATTTATTATGTTTTAACTTTGATAATTGTTTTATGTGTTATGTTGTATACAAATACAATATTATTATCGCATCGCAGTGTTTGACGGTTAATATTAGTTGATTTACCAATACCATAAATATTTTATTCATTTATAACAATTAAAATATTACAAAAATCGATACAGATTATTAATAAACCAATATTTTTAACCTACCTGAGTATGTTCAATTCTGTGTAAAAATGGGAAGGAGAATATTATTTAGTTTTTATAATTTATAGTACGCAACTAGTATCAACCCTAAAAATAATAAGAATTTGGAAGGAATTGTTGCCATGGGACGCAATTTGTATGCAGCCCTTTTTAAAGTACCACTATGCGCATTATATTTAAAGATAATATTATATTACGAATTCTATTCTCACCTATTCATTATATTTACTTTTAGTACTTTGAAATTATTTTATTGTACGTAATCAATTTATTGTAATTCTGTATTACAATAAAATATAGTATTTTATATATAATAAAATTGTCTAGGTATCTATATATTTTATTAATATTTTGGGTTATAACCCATATACATAAACGTATATTGCCTTTGACGTGTAAATACAAAATAATTTCAAGTGGGTTTAGTAAATATCTATATTGCATTTTTATTTTTCGTATTAAACGACTGTTTTTATATTCAAAATTAATTGTTTACAATTAAATAAAATATTACGAATATTATTCTAATGTATTGTAGTTTGTAATGAAACGCATTAATTTCACCCAAACTTGACAAAATTACATTTGTCACTTTATAAAATAGTGTTAAATATGTGTTTAGTGGCATTAATGGGCCCTATTGAATACGTTCAGATGGCCGTTACGTTCGAGGTGATAAGTTTTCTATAGAAAGTGCATCTTTATACGAAAAATTGGTTTTTTGTTAGTTCTTCACACAAATTACACTAAATCATATTGTGTACGCGTAACTGTCATGAAAGATATTCAATTTGAACGTTACCGCATTACCAGTTTCTAATTTTTTCTCTATTTTCGCTTTAATATTGTGATGTACTCTATTATACTGTGTAGTATTTGATTTTGTATCTGACCGTCTTACTGATTACTAATTTTCCCTCCATTTTTACCCGAATGTAAAGTGGACAACATGTACCTATCTATCCATGTATGTATGTATGTATGTATGTATGTATGTATGTATGTATGCGTGTATATTTGTATATTTCTTTATTCCACCATAATTCATAAACAACTAATATTGTATAAAATCAATGAAAATAGTATATAAACGCGGCCATAGATCGTTTAGAATTGATATTTTTAATAACAAAATAAAAGACCTATTTTAATCCTAAAATTATAATTTATTTTTTGATATCATACATGGATATGTGTTAATTAAAGAAGCTAAAAAATGTATAAGCTATTTATTATTGCAGCGAAGTTTTTAACACTGTTTTATATTTTAAAGACATATACGTTGAGTTTTACGAGCATTTCAAAAGGGCAAAAATAAATTAGAATTATCAAGTTTTTCGTGTTATAAAGATTCGAGTTATTGTAATTTGCGACATAGCTGTACTTTATTAATATAATAAGTTAAACTATTTTTATATAGAAATAGTTTGTAATTGCATAAAGAAATATTATAGTTTTAGTTGATTTCTGAAACTCTTGCATATATGGGGTTTCAAAAAAGACCTCGAGATCTTACGATTAAAATAGGTATTTTGTATAAAAAAAAAAAATAGTTTTAAACAATCTGTAGTCGTTTGTATACTATGTTCATTGATTTCATGAAATGTTTTCGTTATTAAATATTAAAACGCCACGCTTCTCCATTAAATATTATCCAAATGGCTTCAAACCTTGAGGTTATATTATTTTTATTATTCGGCACAAGATAGGTGTCCCGAAGGAAATGTTGAAATTGGCAAAATAAGGACCACTTTGTGTAATATTGTTAGAATCATTACGGTTCCCCTATTAAAAAAGCTTAATGACGTCTTAAAAAAATTAACTATACTGCCCCTTAAATATTGGGAGTGACATTCTCATAAAGTTGTCAATATTATTACTTAGTTGTCACCAAATTTAATCAGTGGATATTCCAACCAAAGAAGGTAATATTATGAATAACCAGGTGACGTCGGATTTTTAAATATTATCATGCTTAATAAGGAGAATAGAAATACAAAGATTTTCAAAATAATTATAGCAATATTGATTTATTATTATTTGTCTACGAAAATGTAAATATGTTCTTTATTTTTTTTTAATACAATATTATGTTAAGTTATATAGTTTTAACTATTTAAAAAACCATTTAGAATCTAAAAAGTTATGACAATGTATATTTTTTTCAAATAAATATTACACAATCTATAAATAACTTATTTTTACAATAAGCATAACTGATATAAGGGGTCATGGCAGTAGGCTTAAATGAAAAATATCTTCAGTATTGGTACTTTATGGTGGTAAACAATGGTTTTTAATTATCTAGTTCCAAGATCCTGTCTCAAAATTTTGGGAACTAATATTCTGGAATGTTAAAGACGGATAAGTTAGAGGATTTCGGTGGTTGGATAGATTTGAGTAGAAGTGTTTATAGAGGATTTTGGCTACATGCTGTATAGTTGGGATGGACAGATCACTATGCAGTGTATAATTTAAGACATAGAAAGGAGCTTTAGTTATTTGCTGAAGGCATTTGGACTGGAATGATTGAAATATTCTACACATTTCAGATTATTCCACAACTAACATACAATACTATACAGTCATAAATGACTTTGAAAATGACAGAGTTATTTTTGCGCTTCATTCAGATTCTGACATGGCATATAACTTAATATTTTTATTAATATAAATTAATACAAACTTATTCATTGCATATTCACACTTAGACCAAGAAACTGCCCTATCATAACCCTTATTTAGGCTTTCACCTGGATCAATGACTAACCATATTTATATTTAGCGAATTGCCTTAAACAACCCATCCCGTCAATTATGATTTCTCCCTAAATCTAAGCATATCAATTTGAACAATAGAATACTCATTTATAAACTGCTATTGGAACCAATATTGTCATATAGAATATGGTATATAACTTTGGGGTTCAGACAAGCAATCACATATAAAGCAATATAAATTTAAATTTGAAATGAAAGTATTAACATATTTTAGAACCTTATATTATATAAAAGTCGTGATCCGTTTGTAACGTTTTGATGATTCATTATAGCAACCAAATGTAAAATCCACTATAACCAGTCATGTATGACGCACATGCAACTAGTTAATTATGATTATAGAAGAGTAAAATTTTATAATTATAAAATATTGAAATATTCTGTCGATTTTTGAACAATTTATATTTTATTATGTATTCGACATTTTTGAGTCTTTTTTACATTTCATTTGATTTTAGGTGATTAAATTATTTTGACCAAGCTAAAATGTTTTAAGATTGAATACTAGATGCATCATATATTAAGTTAAATCTGATCACAAAAATAAGCTGACTTTAATAATGTAGTTGTTTTTTTTTTTATAAGCTATTAACGCTTTCTTGAAAACAGTAAACATCAGGGCATTTCAATCAATAATTTATTAGGAATAATTTATTATTTATAGGAATTTATTTAATAAAAAAGGTATAAAAATGTTGATTGAATTTGAATTTTGATTTTGAAGTTGATTGATTCTTTAATAATTCTATTCGTCTGAAACATTTTTTTTTATAAATTTATTTTGTTAAAATAATAAAAGAAATTGAAATTTTATAAAATATAAATTTAATGTATATACAAACTGTGTAAAACAAAAAAAAAAAAATGTTTTAAAAGATATTAATAGAGGGAATTTGATTAAAATTATCGGAAAATGAACTAAAAAAGGAAAATATGACCAAGTATTGTATTGTATGCTAAGTATTATGTGGATTAAAGTGTTTTGGCCAGTTATAAATGTTTGACAATTTTACACGAGGTTCATTAGAAATTGTATCTCGTGGACGAAAAAAAAAAATTGAGCGGAATGTAGTTATTTTTTTTATAAGAATTATATGTCAACAATATTATGAAAATCTTAATAATAATCACGACATTTTATTAGAAATTATTTATCGTTATTTACAATATATATAAACTACATTACCCTAATATGTATAGATATTCTACCTTCTTAACTTTTTCTATAGTTTTTTTTTTTTTTTTATATAAATACAATTTTTATAATTTTTAATTATATGCAAATTACTCATTTACGTAAAATGTACATGCACATGATGACATTGGTATGCACTTAATAGTTATCATTATCGCTAAATTATTTTTAAATAATGTAAAAGTAATTAATTATTTGTTCGGTTGTATAAAACACGTTTAGAATAATTCATAAATAATAATATCTATTTCAAATTAAATTATAATTAAATTTAAACGACGTTTGATGACAACACTTGAAAGCGTGTTTTAAATTATTTGTTAGTTTGTCAATTGTTGTATATTTTGAATACACACAGAATTATTTTAGTTTGTTTACAAACACGATCAAGTGGAATATTTAATATAATATTAGTGTGTTGTATAACATTACAAACAACGTATATAAATTATAATATAGGTATACGTGGGAATGGAGTAATTATTACCTTTCGACGTCAGAACGTTTCAGTGAGAAAACGAATTAATAAATTGGTTATATTTTTGCTCTATAATCTCTAGCAGACCTTATTTTAACGGGTAGTTGGACTCAAATTGAGTGATAGGAAATTTCAAATGTGCAGTTGTCTCCCCAAATTTGGACACTTGTACACACGTAACGGAGAAATACTTAATATAAGCCATGATTTTAAGAAAGTTATATGATATGTATGATCAGATATTCATCTTATATTTCGATGCTGAAATTGTTATATTAAGAGGCTCAAATCGAAATGATTTTTTTCAATGTGAAACTAAGTATTCTTCTTTTATTTTTGTATACCTACTTATAATATTATTAATTTTTTAATAAACAATCGTTTTTAAATAACTATAAAAAAATTAATTTAAATAACTGCAGACATTAATATTACTAATAGCGTTTACCAAAAACAATAATTATTATAAAAGACCTATATATAGTTAAGAAATCGCTAAGTTAGATTACATTTTTAATTATCATTATAAATATTAAAATATTTAATTGTATTTTATACCTATCTGTTGGATTTGTTATGAACTGATTATAAGAAAAAAAAAACTAAAACTTTTATCTATTATATTTCCGATAGTGACAATTGAAATCTATATACGTCACATTCCCACATCGCAAATAAATTCATATAATTTTGTATTTCGTAACAGTCTGAGAAAGCCATGTTATTACATGTTTTATAATAATGTATATATTTTCTCTCTGGATGATATCCTTTTGGGAATTTACTAATGCTCAAAAAGTTTCTTTTCTCTTTGAATTGTGTTTGAAAGTAGTATAATACAAACGTATTTTACGTACTAAATAATAATATTGAACATCTAAAATTATATTACGGAGGACAAATACGTATGTACAAAACGTTTGTATTATATAGATAATAAAAATAGATGTATCTAAGTTACGTCATCGGTATAATTACATCACACAGCTCATTACCGTTTATGCGTGCCTACACCCGTCATCGTAAATTCAAACGGATATAATATAGCGACATCCGACAGCTGAATAAAACGCGTTAATCTTTTAAATTTCTAACAATACCAATAGAATTTTTTAAATTTAAAAATCCCCATCACTATTGAGTCGGTTTTCTTTATCTTTTTTATTACAAAAATCTTCATTGTAAAACAATAAATCACCGACTACTGTATCTTAAATTCTACGGCAGAAGGGCTTAAGTCAATTTTGAATAGTTTTCAATACAAGCAAATTACATTTTTAACTTAACCTAAATAGAAGCGTTCTAAATGGACTATGTCATATTAAAATAGATCGCACAAAAGTTCGGAATGTACCTATACATACCAGGAATGTTAAAATCAAGGAGAGTAAAAATGTTAAACTTCAATGAAATTATCCGATTGAATGGAGGTCTAAGACTCTGTTTCTTGTAGCGAGGGTTAGGTTTAAATTTAGAACATTTTTCTTGCAGTAGAATCAGGTTTGGATTTAAGTTAAGTAAGCGGCTATTACCTTCCTCTCCTACGAGTGGTACTCGATTTTGTGAGCGAATACGGCTGGTGTACACAACCGTCCCTCGAACAATGAACAATTACAGATTTTTATACTTTTCAGATTTGTACTTTCTAGATTTTTATAAGTATCCATTATAATAATTATGACTTATACGATTTTGCTAAACAAAAAGTACAACAGTGATTTCAGATAGTTTTATTTTCAATTAAACGTGTGTAAGAATATAGGTACATAGCAATTACATAAGACATGATTATATATAAAGGCCAGTAATTGATTTAAGTTCTCTTCCCTGAGACTAAAGATATAATATTACAATATTCTATCTTCTATACTACTATATGGTGAAACCTGTAGCATAAAGAAGGGGGTAGGGATTGCGAAGATTGAAAGTTGAAACCGTCAAAAGACACGTTCATGATACTATTGCAATACATATATATATAACATATATATATATATATATGTGTGTTATAAGTATACATAACACTTTATCATCTAGCATCATTTGGTGGATTTAGGGGTATTTTAAGTTAAAAATATACCCAGACTCTCATTTAACAACAAGCTGAAATTCACATCAAAATGTACCTTTACTTTTTCACTTCAAACCATCCATAAAACATCTCTAATTCCTGAGGTTAAGCTCATTTATCAGTATATAGGGAGTTGTTAAAATTGTCTAATATTATCGGAATAGATATAGGCCTATAGTGTATACTGTATTTATACTAAATAATATTATTATTCTCGAATTTTCACCATCATTAGGAAAAGTAGAAGGGAAATATAAAAAAAATAATGACAAAAAACTGCACCCCGCAAAAATCCTACAGTCGTTTGGTTCCCGATTTATTTTTATTGAAAAAATAATACATACATAGTTTTTCTACTAAAAAAACAAAAATTTGAAAATCGTAAAAATATACGACATTTCAATATATGTTCAGAAATGATTTTTATTTGCATACATGTAGAAATTAAAAACTTAATCTATCCTACATTCCCATTTTCTCATTTACAACAGTTGCTGCATCTGTTCTCAGTATGAGCTCTAAGAGTTCTTTAACGCATGAAATAATTTTTAAAATTTGGCATGGTTTATTATATATGGGATGTTACTGTATACATTTAAAGAATCACACAGTGATTCAAGAAAAACAAAAATTAAATATCAAATACAAATATATATTTTTATATACTGGTTGATTCATTAGGCGTGCTCACCCTGTTTTTTGATTTTATTTTGCATATATTCAAATTCTGATTTTTTGATTTAAGTGTAGATAAAGTCAATATCTTCGAACACTTAGATTTTTCACAAAATTAAAATTTTTGATTTTTGTCAACCTTTTGATGAGATATTTCAATTTTATATTTAGATAGGGGAAGAGTAGCCCTTTAGGGAGGTCATTTATCGATTTTCCTAGGAGATTTCTCAACAAATTGGAAAAAAACGGGCAAATAAATGAAATTAAGATTAGTTAAAATATTTCGCCTTTTTTTTTCCTGTGATCGACTTTTTTACTGGCAATTTTGCTCCGATTTACAATTTAGCACTTTTTCTATAAGTAAATCTAACTAGAGAGGTAATTTAAGGAGTTAATTTTTCAATAAATGGGAAAAACCGGGAAAAACATGGGAAAACCGAAAAAAACGTACGAAAATCGGTAAAAAATTAAACAAATATTAATAAAGGAAATACATAAAAGCTATTTAATTATTTTACTATTATATGAAATATATGCTGTTGACAAAAAAACACTATCAACTGAACTCTATTCAGAATCGTTTTTTCGTTAGCAATGGTTTATCGTTACTTATAAATTTACATTACATTTCCTTCTGTATTCTACCTTCCCAACTTCTCACCTACAGCAGTAGCTGCACCACGTGGGAAGTATGTCTGAATTTTTTTCTTATGTAATTTTGTTCACTTTTTTTTTTGGTCTAAATAGGATAATTGTATGTTTTTTAATAACTACTGTACGTAGTGTATTAGTTCATGTATTTTCAAAAATTGATTTGCTTGCATTGAATACTACACAAATGTAACCTAAGCTCTGCTTTACTGGGATCAATGATATAACATCGTATATAAATCATTAGAACAAAAATATATTTTGTATGTTTTTTTTGAAAAACAAACCGAATAATTTTTTGCGCCGAAATTGGATAGTTCACTGCAAAGGCTCAGCAACCCACAAATTTAGGATTGAATACATTATTGATTTTGTTATTATTGTACACGGCAATATTATTATCATCGAATTCCGAATTACTATTCTGGACGAAAGCCAAAATTGTACGCCGAATTACATATCTTTTGGAAATACCTAATAACAGTTTTTGCGATATCCATAGCTGAGAAATTTGAATAACTATCTTTCTTTAAATAATTGTTTAGTTTTAAATTGATAATATCATATATATACCGTGTAAAACATATTAAACAGTTAAACTGTTTTAATGTGTATTTTATGAGCCAGTAATTAAAAATTATACATGCTGTCTTGTTCGCATACTTCCTCCAGTCCTTCCCCATTCCAGTCCTTCATTTGGTAAATATGTAATAAATGCGATATGATAAATAAATGTGTAATTCAGATTAGTTTCCCTAAACAAATTGCCACAAAATTCGTGTAAATTAACAAAATTGAATTAATAATATTTGAACATAAAAAAATTACACATTCACTAAAAAATATCCAGTTCTTGTATATTTGAACAATTTTGGAAACGTTAACTTAATTAAATCATCGTGTAATACGCGGTAAAAGTAATAAATATTTACCAAAAAAAAATTATAACGGGCATTATTAAGTATTAGAACTTCTAATATGTTCTATTAGGAAGCAATATGATTTTCTTAATAATAGTGATTTTAATTTGAAATTTGAACCATGTATTCTGGGGAATCTAGTAATTGATATGTTATCATGTTTTAAACATTTAATTAAACCTCTTAAAATTAAATATTAAAATATCGTTAAGTATCATTTGCTCCGTTTTGTTTTATACCTCCTCAAAAACAGGAATTTCCTACGAAATTTAAAAATCGGAGCAAATTTTTGGTAAAAAAGTTGTACACAGAAAAAAAAAAAATAAAAAAATAAACATATTTGTAAAACTATAAGCTTCTTTACTACACTCAGCATCTAAAATTGTATGAAAAAAAATGTCAAACTTTGGACTGCGCCTTATTTTTCAAAGACCAAAAATATTATTTAAATATTCAAATATTTATCTAGTGAACCAGTGGCGTGTCTAGGAATTTTCAATAGAAGGGAATGTAGCAAAATAAGAATTGTAAAATCATCTTATTTACCCAAATCGACTACGGGAATTGGTAATTTAAATCCCGAATCTTAAAAAAAGCCGATTTCTAATCAATACATCAAGATTTTTCTCATCATTTGGCAGTAATATATGCATTTAAATATCAAATTATTTATATTTTTTTGTATTTTTATTCCAATGGGAGGGATATAACCCCTAACCTTACCTCCTTTGTACGCCAATAAGTGAAATGGCCCAAAAGTTATTTTTTTTCGTTCACATTCTTTATCAAATCTGCGTATAGTACACGTTATATTATTTCCATACACACGGATGTCATTCATTGTATTCAAGTCGAGAAATGCCGAAATCAACAATGTAATTATGTGAATAATTATCGTATAGTTATTGATATATAATGGAGGTATTACTTAGTGATTTTTGTGTAAATTATAATATAATTCATTATAGCATAATATATGCGTGTATTAAAAATAATTCGTCGCAGAAATACGTGCTTTAAATTTTATTGTAATTAAATAAAACATAATACGACAAACGATGGTTTGGAACACTTACCGACATTTCTACATACGGTATATCGATAATAATTAGTTCAGCTTCTTGGCCGTTTATCATTACTCTGATCGTCCTACAAGCACAATCTTCATCTAAAAAATAAAAAAATAAATTGTTATATTTGTAGGCAAATACTAGAAAAAAATAAACATTTTTATGATCAAAATACAATACACACACCGTATATTAGTATCGTTGTACTATTTTAGATTCTCAGTGGAGCAAAGAAGCTTATAGTTTAACAAAGATGTTTATTATTATATTTTTTATTTGTAAGCAACTATTCTACTAAAAGACTTGCTCAGATTTCTACATGTAGCACCTTTTCCCATTGAAAAGAAAAGGCCTAGGGAGGTATTTTAAGAAGGTCATTTTCCTCATTAATTTTGAAAAACCGAAAAAAAACGGGACAATGTACGAAATATATCACTAAAATATTATGATTTTTTTTTCCTGTGTACAACTTTTCTACCAGCAATTTTGCTCCAACTTTTAATGATAGCAATATTTCTAAAAGGAAATTTTATTAGGGAGATACTTTAGAGGAGTCATTTTTTTATGTTCTCAAGAGATTTCTCAGTAAATGCGAAAAAACCGGGAAAAACATAAGAAAACTGGGAAAATTGGTACTATATTAAACAAATTTAAGAAAAAAATTTATTTAATGTAGTTAAAAGAAAATGTATAAAGCCTATTTTATTATTTTACCACAAAATGACATATATATTGTTGACAAATCAAAAAAACTCCTCTCAGAATCGTTTTTTTGTAAGCAATGATAAACCATTGCTTACAGATATACATTAAATTCACGTTTATATCCTATCTTCCCAACTTCTCATCTACACCAGTGGTTGCACCCGTCCCCATTATCTTACCTTTCTTTTTTATATTTTATATTCAAAATTCCCAAACTTAAAAAAAAAATTGTTTATATCTGGGTTACCTTGATAAAAGACGACTCTTACGATGATTTCCCTAGTTTACCGAGTTTCGGTTAACTGAGAGAAATTGCAGAGAACAAGATAAAACTTTGTTCTATCATATCGTCAATCTTTTTTTGTGCAAAGCATGATCTTCCATTACAAGGTAAACACGGTGAAGGTTACGTTTTTACAGATTTATTACAATTCCGTGTCGAATTGGGGGGATGAGTGAACGTATTTTGAATAAGTATTTAAAGTCTGGAACTAAAAATTCGTTTTATATCTTACATGAAATTAAAAATGAATGAATTAAAACTTGTGCTTCTATACTTTGACAAAACATTACTGAAGAAGTGAAATGTATCAGTATTTCCGGTCTAAGCTGTCAGGACTGCCGATATAAGTGACACCGAACGATTGTTAATTGGTGTTCGGTATCTGCTGTACGATGTTAAGTTTCAAAGACATACAATTTGTGAAGAATATTTTGATTACTTGCCTCTTTCAAAAATAGATTCTTAATTTTTTGCAAAAATAATCTTTGCATTTTTAGAAAATTGTAATTAAGATTTGAATCGACTTGTGGGACAAGGATGTGATGAATGCGCTACAATAGCTGAGCATATAAATGGCGTTCAAAAACTAATTAATGAAGCTTATCCTATGGTACTATTCTTTTATTGTACCAGTCACGTATCAAATCTTGTATTTAATGATTTGAATAACGTTAGTGAAGTAAGAAATACAACCGGGAATAATAAATATTTTTAGAGAGAGCACATTGCGTAGAAAAATTCTACCCAATATTTCTCTACTTTGTGAAATTCGTTGGTCAACAAAATATAAGAGTATTTAAATTGTTGCTGAAAATTTCCTTGTTATTTTCAAAGTTTTGGAAGAACTATTAAAAAGTACAGCAAATACAAAAACCAAAATTAAATCTTATCAACTCTTTACGGCAGTTACAAACAGTTTTAATTGTTACACTGCAAGTATTAGCTGTTTATCCCCTAAATTTTGACCAGTATGCCATCAACTTCAACAAGTTAATATAAATTTAAAAACGGTGAACAATCACAAAACTAAAATAGTTGATATTCTGCAGTTGTATAGAAATAATTCGTCAACTGAATTTACCATAATATTTGCAAAATTTAAAGAAATCGCTGAAGAACTTGATGTTGAAATACGTCCACCTCGATTAGTTGCACGACAAATTCAAAGATCAAATCGTCAATCTATAAACCATGAAGAGTTTTTCAGAATATCAATTTTCGTTCCTTATCTAGATTCAGTCATATCTTCATTAAAATATCGTTTTTCTAAAACTCAGAATTAATTCTCTAATGGATTTTCATCTCTATGCTACGAAAAACATAAGTAAAGAAGAGTTTATTTGCATATCAAATGATATTATAAAATTATATAGAAATATTTTGTCTTCAAATGTCATAACTGATGCCATAACATGGTATGAAATATGGAAAAATTATACAAACCCATTAGATTTTATTGAATACTTAAATATGATCAAAAAAATTGTATCCAGCTGTAGCCGACGTAATCAAGATAGGAGCAACTCTCCCAACAACAACTTTCAGTATTGAACATTCATTTAGTACTTAAAGATGAGTCATGACCTGGAACAGATCTCGTATGGGTGATAACTGATGACCGATTGTTTGGATTGTGTATGATAGGTGTACATAGAAAGAAACTACAAGATGATTCCAAATTCAATGAAAATCCAATTGAGGAATTTGGAAAAAAAACCTAGACGTTTACATTTATTATTTAAAAAACAAGTATTATAATACATAATATAGATAACATAGAAAACTATGTAAAATAAGTATTATATTAAATATAATATAGATAGTTATGCAAAAGAAAATATTTTCAATACCATTCAATTTTTTTTAATTTTTAATTTTTTTTTTGAAAAGCCAGGGGAGTGCAAGTGCGTCCCCTTGCACCCCCTTCGTGGCGCCCATGGTAAGTACCAATATATTTATATTACTAGTAAATTTCGGTACTTGTAGGTATCACAAAAATCAATAAAACATTTTTACATCCAGGTAAAAATATTTTAAAAAAAAAATATTAAAAAGAATAATTTTTCAAACTATCAAAATAACCAAAAAAAGCACATTCAAATTTCATATTTTAATTATTTATATGAATACATTTCCATAGTACTTTACATTTACTAGATTTAATAGAAAAATAAAATAAGTAAATGCTATAAATCCCGAACCCTGATTCTTTGTATTGTTAAACGCGGCGTGTTCAAAAATATTGTTTTTTTTTTTTAAATGCATGTTTTTAATCAATCGATAAACTACGGATTCCTAAAATTAATTGCTATTGCTATAAAATAAATTTCACTTAAACCAATATTAGTACGCACTATCTATACATTAATTGTTTGTATTAATAATCAAACAAGTTGCTTATATTATAAATCAAATTATTATTACTATAGTGGTTTTTTTTTTGGAAAAACAAACCCATCAAACTGCTTTTCATTTAATAATACTATCATTTGACAATAACCATTTATTTAAAAAAAATAATTCCCAAACTAGATTCACAAGTGGTGGTTTGGTGACTTAAATCAGGTTCCTACTAGTTTCATACGACTACTGTTCTTTCAGATCATTGTTTTTTCGTGATTTTTTAAAAAAAATAACTATACGATTATAACTTATTATATTAGCACAGACTATATTACTGGATACTCTGAATATAACTAAATGTTGTGAAAAATCTAAGTTTTCGAAAATATCGACTTTAACTACATTTAAAAATTCTAAAAATTTGAATTCAAATATATGCAAAATTTAACCAAAGAAATGGGGTGAGCACGTTTAGTGAATCACCCTGTATTTAGGTATAATAGGTATAAGATATCAACTGGGCCAATGGGGAGTGGCCTGGACACCAATTGACCCCCCCCCCCGTAAATACGCCACTGTCTTGTATAACCGGTTTCTCGTTGCCAGTTATTATAATATATAGGTAGTACAAACTTATAGTTTAAAGGAAAACATTAGGCTGTATGTAGGAATTTATAATTTTAACTATGATACCGTTTTACATAAATAAAAGTTTGTAAAGACATTTTAAACTTAAAATGGAAATAATTACTTTTTGATCATATTAGGATTCATATTAAATCCATATTAAATGCTGAATAAACTCGGTATAAGTTAATTGAAGCAATTAATTTCATAATATATGATGAAACGTTTTAAAAATATTTTGATATTACTTATCTATATACTAAACAAATATAGAATAAACATGTTGTAAGCTAATAAAAAGAAAAATACAACTTATGAACAAGAAACACGTGAATTAAAATATAACTTTTGACAGTAAAAAATATTATTTTTAATTATCATTAAATCTAAGTAATTTTATTGTTTCACTGAATCATTTCTATCAATTTTTTTAGATTCCGAGTGAAGTGAAAAAGCTTATAGTTTTACAAAGATGTATTTTATTTTATTTTTTTTGTCTGTGCGCAACTTTTCTATCAGAAACTTGCTTAGATTTCTACGTGTAGCACCTTTTTTTTGAAAGGAAATCGGTGTGGGTTTAAGGAGTTCATTTTTTGATTTTATCAGGAGTTTTTTTTCAAATTTGAAAAATCAGGATAAAACATGGGAAAACCGGGAAAAACGTAAGAAAACTGGGAAAATCGTGAAAAGTTAAAGTTTGTTTAAAAGTGATGATATTAAAATTTAAAACGGTCGGATAAATATTATTGATAGTATCTAGCTTACATAAAAATTCAAAATCATGGTACACATTAAAATAAAATGATTGGTAAATTAAACTTTGTTTGAAACTGTGGGAGCGGTGGTTTTGGGGGATGGAGTAATGAGAATCAATTAACTGTTATTAATTAATAGAAACACTTATGTTTAATATATATTTAACGTTCATATTGGATATATATTATATACACTCTGCAGACTTTCATTATAAAATATATTCTGAGTTTTATAAAGATAGTTCTTTAGTTATGTTTGTGTTTGAGAATAGTAGGGGCTTCACTCTAACAAAACCAATCTTAGACGAATTAGATTCGTTAGGTGATTTCGTTTTTTAAATGTATAGTAAAGATATACATTTTCAGAATTATTTTTTATAGTTTGGTTGAATACCATATAATATGATATCACATTAATTTATAATATGTATTGTTAATCGGACAACATGATAAATGATTTGATACCTATAGACCACAAGAAAAAAAAACCCAACACATAATAATACCTGTAATATTTTGTATAGAACCTATAATAAAAATAGTGGTGATTATTTGATACATTACGGGAATATAATATTATTTACGAGCTGTCATCGCCCGGTATTACCCCGTAGGTTAAGTTAGGTTATCAGAAAAAATAAAAAATAAAAATTCAAATCAATAAAAATAATTCAATTTGTTATGTTCCCCCCATGTAGGTGCTATCAGTATCTTATCGTTGTAGGATTTTTTCCAGCTTCATGTACAAGTTCAGTTGAATAATTATAAACCTAGTGTATTGCCTGTGGGCCGTGACAACCAAATTAAATAATAATAGAAAACTCATTCTCTCGTAACAGAATGATTATTATTTTACGAACCAACTGCTATATACAAAGACTGCGTAAAATGAAAAAATTTTTGAAGACAGAATATACTTTTCTAAAAAAATGTTGGTACATTACATCACAATTTTTGGAAAAATATTCTCTTTTGAATCTGAGTTTGGAAATATAGGCTGGTATTTGATAATATTAAATGTTGATAATATACTTTTATGGTAAGTATATAATATATACGGAATAGGGGAAACATTTCGAAATTAATGTAAATAAGGAAATTATTAAATATATTTATTGAAAATGTTCGTATTGAAAATTGTCGGTTTGTAATAAAATAATCACTCTGTATACAGATAGGTAAACGTTTTGTTGCAGCTGTAATTAAATTCTTTTTTTTGCCAGTGGTATGAATTCTTCACGAGGGTATTATAATTTATAATATGTATATGCATATTATACGTGTATACAGATGAGATTTTAGTTGGGAGGTATTATTTCGCATTCGAATTTACGGTGGGTACCTATACCTACCGTAGAATATGTACAACATTACCGAAATTACTTACCTATGGAAGTGTCATAAACGCAAATGTAATCGGACGTGGAAAACTGCACGGATATCGTGGTTTTTCCGACACCCGGGGCGCCTAGCAACGCCACTTTGTACGATTCTACCGTGTCGTTATTTGCTTTGAACTTGTTTATCAACGCCGTGCTATAACAAAAAAACAAAACAAAAAGTCTATATTATATTCACATTTATTTTATGTCAGGTCATGTGTCTCGATGTAGGGATGCGTTGCAGGGATCAATTCAGTGTTTAAATTGTTAGTAGGAACAGGGGACAAGGTACCTCTTCAATTTTATAGTGTCCCCTTACTAATTTATTGTATTGAGACGGAAGTATGGTACATTTATTTTCGCAAGTTATGATATTTAAAAAAAAAAAAAAAAATAATATCAAATCAGATAAATTATATATATTTTTTTGATTTTGTATTTATCAATTATAAATTATGTAGGTTAACATTATAATATTTTCTATATTATAAAGAATTTTTTATTGTGTAATAATAGATAAGTAATATTACTAAAACTAAAAATTAATATCATTTTACGAAATCGAGAAAGAATTTTATATCAAAAAAAATATTAATTATTTAATTTGTTATGAAGAATTTTGTTGATAACAGAGCTAATATTCAGAAAATGTCAACCACTATTTAGAGTTTGAATTCTGAGTTAAAAGTTCTCTGAGAGTTACAGATCACTGATCAGTGTAAATCACATCCATATTCTCGAGATTAGCTGTTACCAATAAAATTCAAATCTACATGTAATGCATATACATGGTGTCCCACTATGATTTGATGTTAAAACTAGAATGTGCCGATAATAAGCTTCAATCAATGGTTTAAATACAATTTTTGAATCGTTTATAAAATTTGTGTTTGAATTAAATTTAGACAAAAAAAATGAATTAGTTCGTGCACGTATTATAAAAGAAAACCCTTGGATAATTGAATGTATTTCTAGTTCTATTAATTTTAACCAGAAGAATAATAACTGGCGAGATGCTTTCGGTTTGATAAATTATGGCACTTAGATTGTTGTCGGTTGCAAATGATAGATGCTATTGCAAAAATTTAATACAAATACGTAACTATTGTGTGTTAAGGTTTTTCAATAAGTTAAATTGTCGCTATACCTATAACTGAGAACCAGAAAAATACGATCACCCGTTTTGTATGTTGCATTTTATTTTGAAAAGGTTACTCGTAAAATAGAGCTGGTCTTTTATATTAGTGGTACTTGAAATAACTTTTATTCTATCAATATTTTTAACACATTTTTTATTTTTGGAAAATTTAGTTTATTTCCACTACAGTTAATATAATAATTTTTTTTTATGTGGGGGAACTTAAAATAAAATATTTATAATTTTTTTAGAATTAAAAAAAATAAACTTCAAATTAGATATTTTATAAAATAGATTTTTAGAAAATTTTTGGTGGTTGAAACATTTGTGTATTGTCCTTTATTTTCTACAATTTTAAGAAATTTTCGCTAATATAATAAGATTGTGATTTATAATCTTTAATAATATTTTATAAGTAGTCAGATAATATTATTATATTATTTTATTGACTCATGGTAAAGAAAATCGTTGTCATTTGATGTACTCTGAGTCTTTGAATACTGTTTATTTTCTAATTATAAAATGTTTTGCATAATTATTCTTTATAAAAAAGAACCACAATGATATTCACATTAGCGAAAATTCAAAAAAATTGTAGAAAATAAAAGACCATACATAAACATAAGTTTCAAGCACAGCATTTTTCTGAAAATCTGTTTTGAAAATTGGCTATTTTAAATTTTAAGTTTCTTCGCTTAAAAAAAATCTAATATATTAACTTTAGTGTAGAGGGTATACTTATTATTTAAAAATATATTAAAATATGAAAACTTATCTAAGATTATTATGGATTGTTTTATTTGTGAATAATTAATTATTGAATATTGTTTTAAAATTGACATACGGGTAGTGTGAGAGGCGAAATTCTACATGTATTAAATTAAGTTCAATTATTGCAGAAGACGCTAATTTGTATTTTAATCTCATAATCCCTTTTCTGTTTTCCAATTCGAGCACTAATAATTCCGGAGTATCGTTATTAAAGATCAAGCATATATATTATAAGTTTGTTCGTTTCGGCTATATTCCAAATATGTCAGATCAGACAAGAATAAAACTGATATCACATTATTAAAATATCAGTAAGAAAAGTATTTTCTATACAATTTTCGAATGTTCCGAATTTGTATTAAACACATTTTTTTTTTTATAATATTATACGTACATTATAATTTTAAAAATATATTCAATTATTATTTTGTGCTCTTCCGATCAAATCGAAGCAAACATTATTATTGCGCAATTATGTTTAGGGAAGAAGTAGAAAATCGCGGAAAGAAGCTATATAGCATTATAAATATACGTATGAGGTTAATATACTTATATTTTAAGACAGTAATAATATAAAGCTATATAAAACTATTTTATTAAAAATCAGATTCATCCTCATGGCAAAATCATTTAACAGCCATTGTTTTTAACTTTGTATAATTATCTCTATTTATATATTATATAATTTAATGTATAAATTTATGATAATAATGAAATAAAATAAAATCACATTAATAAATAATATTATTAGATAATAATATTCGGGTGGCTTTTTTGGTCAATTTTGTTAGTCGAGGCAAACAAACTGACCTGATGTGATAGAAGGTTTGCTCAACTGAACTGAATGATTAAAGTTCAGGCCACGCTATATGTATATTAATATGTTTATTGTTTATATTTTTAAAAATTTAACTGAACATGACTGAACTATTGAAACGACCTAGTGTGCTCACCGCTCACTCTTTAATTGTATTTTATACCCGGCATATTCTGTAAAAACATCGAATTTCAATATACAAATAGTTGTAGAGGGTGTCTTCTTCTTTTCACTTTACGGTTTTTCAAGAGCCTTTGTGGCTATTACAATACTGTTCCAAGATACTCTATCCTGGGTACATTCTCCCCAATTTGTTATACTCAACTATATAACGACTTCCTTTACTTTGTCTATCCAACGTTTTATGAGTCTGTCTCTTGGTTTCCTACCATTAGGGATAAACTTAATTGTTGCCTTTATTCTTTCCGATTCATCTCTACGCATTACATGCCCAAACTGTTCTTTGTCCTTTTATGTAGTTCATGTTTCATAGTATCTCAATATCCTCTCTCAATTCTCTGTTAAACCTTATTCTTCATTGATCTCTTAATGGTTTGAAGTTAAGCCTACATATTTTCCTCAAAATTTTGTCCTCTAATGTTATTAGCCTTTGTTCTATTTTTTGTGTTAGTTGTCAAATCACACAATCTTAAGTCAACGTTAGTTTGTCCACGACAGAATAGAGTTTAGTTTTAATTCCTTTCGAAAATAATTTTGGCTTAAAATATTTTAGTAAAGCATAGTCTTTTCCGCCTTCTGTGATCTACTGTTTGTTTCTAAGCTCCAATCTCTTTTTTGGTTTAGATTTGAAAGTTTCCACACTATCAAAGGTATAATTGTCTACATTAAGCGACTTTCCTTCTCTCCCTAAAGTCTCTATCACTTTAGTTTTAAGATTCCGAGCATAACGAGGGAGATATTGGTTTTACTAGGATGTTTATTATTTTTTTTTTCTTTGTTTTAGTCTGGACACATATTTTCCTAGTAAAATTGCTCAGATGTATATGTGTATCACTTTTTCTGAAATCTCAAGTTGTTTAGATTTTACTTTAAAATGTCCTTTTTGGTTTTCGAAGCCATTTTTTAAATATAAGCACTTAAGCGGAAAAAAACGTAGAAAAACGTATAATTTCACGATTTCATTATTTTATAAAATTACGGACGACGTTTTTTACCAGAAAAAATGATTTAATCGAAAAATCACAAGAAACCTTTTTTTTTGCTTTTTTGATTTACTTTTTAACAATATAACCGCCAACATTTTGAGCCACTTATGAGATTTTAAGGAATTTTAGTTTTGGGGGTTTTTTTTTTATTATATTCGGTTATAAATACACGTAGATATTTGAAACTTAGTAATAATACTTATATTGGGCTTTCCTAGACTCATAGTCAACTTTTTCAATGAGGTTATATTCAATTTTATAACACTCCTTGGTAATGATAGAGATAAAAATTGATAAAATCATACTATCATAATCACATATATATATTTATGTAATAAATTAGATTGCTAACTAGCTTACATAATCGTCTGTATGTTTCGTTGAAGTCAACAGCCGCCATTTAAATTGAGATCGGAGTGTCTAATCAGTATATACTCGTATACGAGCGTATATTTGTGTACGGTCTAGTTTTCAAAAATGTACATGCTATGATTGAAAAATACGATTAACTATATACTAGAATACTATATATTTAGAGATACTATTTACTCCCGTATACCTTTATACCTTCCAATACAAGAAATATTGAGTAAACATTTTTACTTTTAATGCTTTTGATTATTTTCCGTTTAATATTTATTAAAATTGTATCGCTATAAAAATATTTGTCTTAGCACCCCTTCCCTAGTTTGTGACATTGTTCATAGTTCCTGGAAATAGTCATTGCGTAAAATACATTAAAAAAAAAATAGATAATATACATATAGAATAAATACAAAAAATTCCGTTGATTCGTCGATGCAGTATCTCGGGGATCCAGTTGTTTGTAACGTGTGAAAATCCTCCAGAGAAAATCCGGAAATTCGTTTGAAAAAAAGTTTAAATAATTAAAAAAAAAAAAAAACAAGTGACATTTTCACGAACATGATAGGTGGGTAATACACGTGAGAATTTTATTTGGCAAAAAGTGTACAAACCAATAGGGCAAATACAATTTATAAATATGTTATATAAAATAAACGTTTAATGGAATTTAAGAGTTAAATTATTTTTTTACTATTTTTACAATATTAGTTACATATTATTTTTTTTTTTGATTTTAATATATTTTGAAATGTAATTATCTTGATAAATTATTATACTAGGTAGTAGACGTGAAAAGTTGAACACAGCATTAGTACACTAATGGAGTTTGATGTTTTTAATTATATTATGATCTTGCAGATTTCAAGAACACGTATATACGTAATAAATTCTGCTTCAATTTTATTTAATATAAGTTTTTCGACAATATCTAATGATAGAGATTAGACTCCTGTGGTTCTTATTCAAATATCAAAGAAAAACTCAATACGATTTTTCGAATGAAGTAGAATTATTATTATATTGGACTAATATAATAATGACATTTTTGGTGGTGAATTCTCTGAAAAATAATTTACTATAAAATATCCATATAAATTCTACACCCATGTCAGTCATCTTTTTTATTTTTGTTGGCTTGTATATTCATACCTATACACATTGCTATATTACATTTTTTTCATCTTTTCATTTCTTTATTTCGTTTTAGATTTAGAGCGTAGCGAGGGATCTATTGGTTTTACTATGATGAGTGTTTATTTGTCGGTCTTTGAACAGCTTTTCTAACAAAAATCTTTTTCCGATATATTAAGGATAGCACATTTTTTGAAAGGAAATTTTATTTGGTTAGTGCATTGGAAGGTCATTTTTTAATTTTTTTAAGGGGTTTTCATAATACATGGGGAAAAGTGGGTAAAAAATTATCGGAAGAATGACAAATAATGACAACACATCGCGAGTTAACCGATTTCAATGTTTTTAATTTTTGAAAACTATTTTTTCTAGTTGTTAACTGAAATATTGCTCTAATAGAAAAACAATAAGAGATCATAATTGTTTATTGATCTAGTTGGTGAGTAAGAAAGTCTTTTTTTGATTTTCCATGGATTTATTTTTAAATAATTGAGTAAAACCGTTGTTATAATTCAGTTAAATATATTTATAAAACCTTGAAATTTGGATAGAAAACTTATATTGGCTTTTCTATACATGGTCAAATTTTCAACATTTTTGAGTTAGTATTGGGCTATTTATAGATATTTTAATTTTGTGAAATTTTTATGTAATTTTTATTTGTTAGGTACACTGTGGATTAAATTGTTAAACAGAAATGCTTGACAATTCATCAGAAGGTTCTATTATTTTTTATGCTTTTAATCATTTAATACCAAGCGTAAGTAAATTTTTGTAATACAATTATTTTTAGTTCATTCATTTTAATTTAAATTTTCTTAAATAATTTTGTGAAATTGTTAACTACAAGCAATTTGCCCTGTTATTATATAACTGCTAATTTCATATTTCTTATGGGACTCAAAAATCGACTATTTCGTTGTATAAGTTTTGTAAATATGTATCTACGAATGAATTACAATAACTCAGATAGTAGAGTTTTAGGATCGTTATAGGCTGTATAAATTAAAAATTCTTAACTATTTGAAACAAAAATAAGTAATTTGAGAATTATGCGGTTAAATGGGACAGCGGCAAAATGAAATTACATTGGTAGCGAAATGAAACGGTGGCAAAACAGGAACTATTTTTAACTGTATTATTCTGTCATTCTGTGTTTACACGTTATGAAAGTTAATATTAACGTTTTGCAGTTACGAGCAGCTGTTCAATATAGGTATATTTCAAGAGCCATACACATAGTATATAGGTACAATATCTACTGGAATATATATTATTTTTTTCGTATACGTACGCATGTCAAATAATGGGTGCTTTGTGTATATAGAATAAGTGATTTATTTTTCTTGCATGATACATTATTATCATGAAAAGTACTTACCTATTAACTTATGTCAAGTTTTTCTTCTTAGGAAATTTAAATATTACAAACATTTAAAGAATAAATTGTACACTCGTGAAATTTCATTTCATTTTTTTTTTTTTTTGTGCTCTATACATAATTTTAATCTTCAAATAGTGTTACATATTTCTAACAATATTAGAAATTAATTCTGTCGTTCTTAAAAAAAAAAAATATCAAACATTATCCGTTAAAAATATCGAACTTAAAAGTGGTAGGTATTAATCTTGCAAATGACTGATAAATGAAAATTACTAAACATTTAAACACCAAACTTTATTTAAACTTTATTCACCAATATTTTCAAGTTGGTGTCTAGTAATTTTTCCATCACAAAATTAAAGAGGAACAATATTAGGAAAATATGGATTATATTTTAGAACTGCATTTAAAATCTTAAATTTAAAAAAAAAAAAGAAAAAATTCCTTAAATAATATACTTTCATGCAACATAATAATATATTTGTGAAAAACATCCCGATGAAAAGGAAGGTTTTTTTTCTGTAAACGGTCCTTAGAGAAAAAAATTACGTATTTACCTGGGCTTCCGGAATCTGGAAAATTCGGTGCAGACCGTATGCGCGGCTGAAGTGGCAGTGGCAGAAGCAGAGGCAGAGGCAGATGCCATGGAGTTGGCGCTCGCAGCGGCGGATGCTGTGGAGGTGGCATTGCCGTTATGAACCGGCGTCCCGGAAACAGATGCCGGACAACTTTCCCGTTTGCTGACGGGCCGGTGACGATGGTGTTTGGTAGACGATGGTGGTGAAGCGTATCGGACAAAATCGCCCAAGTTGCACACGCCACTGGCAGTGATCGAAAAACTTCGCAGGCGGTATTCCTCCAGCAAGGGGCCATCTGGCCTGGGCACGTTCCCGACATTTGGCTGAAACACGTAGTATGCAGCCAAGTTATGTACAACAATATTATAAAAAGAAAAAAACTTTTAGGCATTATTTCGACAGAATATTTATATTAGCTTTATCTAACATTGTCAAATTTTTAATTTTTGGCTATTTTTGAGTTATTTTTAGTTTTTTCTTTAGTAAATAAGTTATGTATATATATATGGACTAAGACATTTGAATAACCAGAAATGCTTGAAAGTATTCATTATAAATTGTATTTAGTTCTATTTGGTTGAGCATTATGTAGTACTTTATTTTTAAGATAACATTTTGATGATAATAATACATAATACGATATTTCAAATTTATCTTTGTGATTTATCAAGATTTCTGGTAGAAAAGTTTGCACAACAAATCGAAGATATTTTTCTATTATAATCGTCCGAGCGAGCGATAGTGAGGTTTTAATTATTTTTTTAATATTTTTAATATTTAAATTAATAAAATATTGTAATACAATTTTTCCACGAGGTCTACTATACTAGCGCAGCGAGCGGAAATTGTTTTAACTAAAATTAATCAAACCGTTTATAGTTTGAGTATTTATATTAATATTTCCTACATCTATGTTCAAAACTTTGTGAGGAATGGCCAAATTTATTCAATAGTTGTTAAAGTAGTACACATATAAATTACTTTATCTATAGGTAACTAAACATAAATAGATAGATAGATAAAAAATTATGATAGGCGAAATTTTGTTAAATAATTTTAATAATTACACACTTGATGAATCGATTTACGTATTATTTTAGGAATGATTTAAAAATATTATTTAAAGTTTGATATATCTACGATGAGAAACGTGGTGCAAATTTTTCAACCGAGATATGAACTCAGCCGTAGTTTACGCACGGTTATACCTGTACGTATAAACTCCTAAAAAAAATAACCCTTTCAAAATATTAGACGTATATAAACTATAGCAATAATTCGTCTAGTAAATTCCTACTAACAAAGATAATAATAATATTACCGTGGTTCGTGTATATACACGTGACAAGTAAATCGCTACGAAAATAATGTGATTTTTTTATACTAGTGTTTCGTTTGTTCGTTGACGATAATGATAATAATTTATAATAATAATATTAAACGTCAGTGGTTATCGTGAGCGTGTATTGTGGTCGTGGTTACAGACCGGAATTTTTATGATTTTATCGTGCAGTATGGGAGGTGAGGTCGTCTACAATTTTCATGAACATTCCGGTGTATAGTTTTTTTTTTTTTTTTAAGTGATGATTTCCACGTAAAATACAATTGCCCCTGCATTTATACTATACAATTTGCGATAAAATATCATATTTAGGCTTATTAATAAATATAGTAAATGAATATATAAATAAAAATGTATTTGTAGAAATAAAAAATTAATTAAATTAATGAATGCGTTGCATTTTACATTTTGATTGTGATGTACCTGATGATGAATTTTTAATTCGAAACTGGTCGTATAAAACACTTATCATAACCCTCCAGGCGACGCAATCATTCATTTATTTATTTTTTATTTCTATATATATATATTTACGAGTATTAATAATAATAATAACAATAATTTAATAATTTTTTTTTTACTTTATTATTTTATTATTTCTTATTAATAATTACATTTTTATATTATCATTTATAGATTTAAGTTTGAACTGATGAATCTCGAATAAAAATAAACGGATTACATATACGTAAAACTCATTTTTTTCTTATTTATATTCCAATTTAGTTATAAGTTGCAAGTTAAAACTAGAGATAAAATTTGTATATTTTTATAATGCTATTATTAAGATAGTCTCATGAGTTATGTTCTATTAATGCCAATTAAATAACTAATGTTGAGATGCGCATATTCGAATGCGTTGATCTGATGATGATTAACTTAAACGCTTCTTCCCTAAAATCAAAGATTTAGTTTGAGATAATCTCAGTGAAAACAATATAAATGCATACAAATCTGGTTAATAGACTTTTAATTTATAGATAAACATGTAGGACATGTACCTACGTTTTTCTAGTCATTAAAATAAGTAATTATCAGTCATAAACTACAAAAATAAGCGTTAGAGATTGTTGTATTTCCAATTTATGGAAATAACGTAGACGTAATCAAAATGTTCAAGAATTTTTTATTCTACGCCCTACTTTAATATGTTTATTAAATTTTATTTTATATTTTATTATCTTAAATTCGTAAGTTTTTATGAATATTTATATCCAAAATTCAACAAAAAAGATGTCTTATAATTTTTGCGTTAGAGAACTATTTCCGGTATAAAACGTTGTGCGTGTTTTATTTAAAATAATGAAATCGTAAAATCTTACGTTTTTTCATGGTTAAGTGCAATTATCTCAAATAAACATCACTGTAAAACCAATATACATTCCTCGATACACTCGGAATCTAAAATGTTAAGAGGTTTGTATAGGAGATTACATCGTCTATTTTTGGCAGGTAAAAAGGAAATATGTAGGAGTTAACACTGTTTTAAATACAGGTAGAAAGGTCATTTTTGTAGGAATTTACATGTAGCCAATATAAATTGGTGGACCCTCTTTATTGCAGGCGTTATGATGAATTGTTACAATTTTCATCTTTGATACTGCGTTATTATGTTCGTCGCTTTTTTATCTTCTTTATACAATCAATATTATTTTTGTTTTAGATAAAAGTACTGTGTAGTATTAAAAACTTAGCTGATGTGGTTGTTGATTGTCGCATTCATTGCGCATGCGTAAGGAATTGACTATTTGGGTATTTATAGTTATTCTTACAAAATTAATACCTAGACATAGGTTCTCTTTCTATCTTGTTTTGCGAGCAGTTATCGCCTAAGTAAAATCACCAAGGAGACAGTTGTCAAATCTTGACATATTTTTTAGTATTATGTATTCCAAAATGGAATTACTTTATAAATACTCATAGTCGTTATATTTTCAAGCCGACGAGAGGAATATAATCCCTATAACCTCTCTCCTGCGCACTTGAGGAACTGTCGAATCGATTGGCCATCTCGAATATGAGATTTTATTATAGATATTATTATTAATATTGTACACACAAAATATACAATTACGATGCATACAACCAGAAAGATTACTTGTATCGTCATCTCAAACCTCTTTAATTATTATATATGTTATTCTGTATCGAGTTATTTTGTTGAATTTTGGACAAAATGTCTACGCGTGCATCTAAGAAGTAAAATAATTCAGAAAGGAGTTGTCGTCGTATACCCGTATAATTTAATACTACAATATTGTATATAAAATGGGATAACGCTTGAAGAAGTTTTCCGAATCAACAATTGATCGGTTATCGTGTCAGTCGATAGGAGCGCGTTCTCTTAAGTAGTTATTTTCTTTCACTAAACTGAATATTATAATTTATACTCGTATTTTATTATATCTAGTCTCACAAAATAGTTTCAACATTAGAACAACAATAATAAATTACCGGTTGCAGCAATATAATAATTGAGATCACATTGAAAATCGTAGAAAAAATTGTTTAGCGTGATTGAAATCCTATAGATCCACTTATTATCCAATTGCCTATAATTTATAATCGTAATAATAAATTTGATTTAAATTTAAAAAAAAAAATGTATTAACAAATTTTAATTTAATTTCGTATCAATAAAAATGTACACATATTCAATTTAAAAATTCAAAAGTTGCATTTAGTTGATATGTTCCTCAAGTTCTAAGCTGACAATAATATTATTGAGTATCGTGCCTTATACATGAACGGATCTGTCGTCAAACCTGTTTGCAAATTTGGTTCTACACACCAGATTGCACCGTATATGGTAGTGTTTGTCAATACGTCGTTATGTTTGTGTGTCGGTACTGTTAATTTCCTAACGTGTGTGGCCACGTCATCAAATTAGACAAGCTTTATCATCTTGAAATTAAACGCTATGTTCTTCAGTTGGTTTCTTTGTTTCATTGGTATCCATTAAAAAACTATTTTTTAATGGTAAAATAAATTGTGTTTCAAAATTCCTGTTAATCCGCTGGACAAGCCTCTAAATTGGTTATTGAATTAGGTACTAGGAACAAACGGGTTATATTTTAGACAAATACATTGTAGCTCTTGATACAGATAAATAATTTTTTTTTGTGATTACAGAATAACGATGTATATTTTCACCTTAAGGAAACTTTTATTTATTTATTTATTTTACGTATTGAGGATTTGTTTAAAACATTTTATTTTTCATATAAAGTATATTGTACATTGTAAAATTTAAAATATTTTTAGACGACATTTTTTGATTCATTGAGAATAAAATTTCGTTTAGAAATAAAATTCCGTAGTTTAATATACCGCGTATCGTTAATCGTTTTAAACAAATCGTAAAAGAATTTAGTACACGTATATTAATATTACCATATTATCGCAATGTTATGACTTTATTCGACGGCAAAAAGCTGCTTGGTGTTTTTGTCTTTAGTAAAATATAATACGTCGGTCGTGGCGTGTATAACAAAATGAAAAACGGAAAAAAAATCGAAGTATTACCAACTCGACGGGGTTTTGAAAGCTCTATAATCAAAGACGCGGATTTGTATTATAATGTATTGAGCCAAATCTCACTCGACATAATTTGTTTAAAGTTCTCGAATCGATGACGCGAAAAAAATGTGTCAAGTTCGATGTATTATATTGCGTGTAGCCTGTTCGGCGTGGGTAATCGGGTTTAAGTCATTTCTTCAAACACTTTATACAATATATATATACCTACACTGACGTAATAAATACTCGTTAAGGGGATGCCACATCTACTACCCGCATTTAGTTTCTCTGTCTTACAAACATACGGTATAGTCAATTTGTGTTAAATAACACAAATGTTGTGCCGTTAGTTTTAATATTATATAGTGAACTGACCTATTACCTGACTTGAAAGTAAGAACGTTGTCTGTGCCATTACATCGGTGGTTTTTCGATATTTTAATTTTTGAAGCGAGATGTGTGTATGTGCAATATCAAAATTTAAAAATACTAATGTCTTATTTAAAAATTAAACAATTGAAAACACACCGACGTAGAAGTACAATAATTGTTCTTACATTTAAGTTTGGTATTTAGCTAATTTGCTCTAATATTAAGACTAATACACACAGGCACACAGTTTGTCGCATTGAACGCAAATTTACTGTGTGCTGCGTTCGTACGACGGATACAGTAAATGCGGGTGTGGCGTCCTCTGAAAATAAATGTGTCCACGTCTATTCTGGACTGAAGCAGATGATCGGACGGACGAGACGCGTGGGGGCCATGGGTTCGAGTAATTTGAACTCCGAAGGATCCGCTATATAGAGTAAGTGAGCAACGGCCGGATACATTCATTTTTGTATTTTAATATTACATGTATATAATTGTATTATTTCGTTTTTATTTATAATACGATGCCGATGATGATATTTTCTGTAGGTAGGTATGCATTCATTTAAATCTTAAACACTAAATTATGAAATGTAATATTATATTTTTAAGTTCGGAAAATAAAAGCAACTGAGCTGCGGTTTATCGTTATTTGTTTTTTACATTTTTTTTTTTTTTAGTTTTCTGTATTTTACTCACTGTATTCACTAGTCTTAAATGCGATTTTGATATTTTGTTCCTCTAAAATTGTTGTGTGTTGACTAATGATGCGCACTTTTGAATAGTTTATACTATCGATAGTTTTCGATAGTTTGAATAAAATATTTCATTTTAATATTTTTATCCATGACTTAATGGTTTTATTCGAGAAAACTTTTCAACATTTTTAAAAACTATTCAAATAATATTTAATCTATATTGAAGAGGTTGAATATGGTTAACTATCAAATAGTTCGATGGTAACTATTCGCTTGTTTGATTTATTAGTAATTAATAATCGATAATTCGTGTTAATTTGTACATGTCTATGTCTTATTGGTTTATTTTATTTAAAACGAAATTTGAAACATCTTCGAAATTAAAACCCCAAACTTATAATATAATATACGAAATGACGGAAATACATTTTTATAACGTTTCTAGAGCTATTTATTATTACTCATTGTGATGAAAATTATATTTGATCTTAATAAAGAATTATTATTTACTAAAATATATTTATGAACACTAACTCTAGTTATTTTATGAATATTATATTTACAGCGCAAATAATACATACATTTCTGTCGAAACTGGTGTGCAGAGGCAACCAAATTGACAGGAAATTTCCATGGGAACCTAATGGAAAATTAAAAAAAAAAAAAATGGCCAGAGTACGGTGAAGTACTTCTTCGCAGTCGTATCTGAATAATAATTAATAATATTCGACACGTCTTCTCGGATTCTCTTTCTACCCGAAAACGCCATAACAAGTAAAATAAATAATAGTCGACTATAAATATCGTGTATCGTAAAACAAACGCTATCTTTTAAAATATATATAATATTTCTTTTTATGTAGCCATATAATTTACACGAAAAGATCTACGAGGGTAAGAACCTTACGTGTATATACTATATCGACGTGGACATAGATGTTCACGAAATAATTCTAAGTATTCTACCTTCCCAATTTTCCATCTAGATACACCAGTAGAACACCCTTTACACCAGTATCAGCTCTTTTTTTTGTACTTGTTCTAAACGCTATCCATGTTAAAATGTATAGTATATATTTTATACGCTAACACAAATGGCGGACAGTTAGTTTTTAATTCAGCGTATTATAACATCATCCCTAAAAAATTTAAAACTATAATTCAATAATAAATAATTAATATAGGTTAGTCTTTCATTTTTGTATTCTGCTTACATTAAATCTTATTTTGGAGGATTAGGTTAACTAGGGAATTTTTAGGAAATTTCTTTTCTTAATAATCGAACGTCTATAGATAGGTACTAATAATTAATAAAATAAATCAAAATGTTTACAAAGTTCGTGGCAGTTAATATAATTAATTATTATTATTTTTTTTTTTTAACACTTTTTATTTGGAAAAAATCATATCAGAAAATCGGGAATGATTACGGAAATAACGGCTTTATTATTATTATTATTTTTTTTTGTAAATTTCTAACTAAAAATCGTAAAAACCTGGAATTTTTTTTATAATATTCTAATTTATAATAGCCTATTAATAATGTAGAATAATTTTTAAAACAGTCTTGTGTTTCGACGTTATTTGTCGGTAATCTTATCAATTGCAATCATTATCACAAATGCACTTAATCATGTTGTATCTATTTTAGGTTCACAATATTTTGCGGTGTACATGTGATGATTTCATTTATAGAGAAGTTACTTCCTTGCAGTGCATTTATAGTATTTAATATAATTTATAATATCACAAAAAATTATTTTACAGTTGAAATTATGTTGTTTATATAAATAGAACGAAACGTAAAAATGTCGAATACCTGTGTCAATGTCTTCCATCATTGACTTCCGGTTCGTATTGTATTCGTCCATAGAGTATTTTATGTCCGTAGGTTAAACATTTTACGTTCATTTGAATTCATAACGAGAATGGTATTCAGCGCATTGTACAGTTTTAATTCTATTTTATTTCGAACGCAAATCCTTATAGATATTCTCGCGCATTGTCGTCGTTGTTGTATATGTCCTACAGGTATATGTATTGTAGTCAGCAGTCATATTATAAAAAGAGGACAAATTGTATTTATTATAAATTATAATCCATTGTATCGTAAAAAAGGTTTCTTGGAAAACATGGGTAACTTAAATGAATACAAGTGATATAGTATTTTCAATCATCAGATACGAAATTATTAAATTTAATAAAAAAAGTAAAGAAATTATTACTCAATTGTATTAAAATTGTATTAAAAAGTTTTTGAATGTTATTATTATTGTTTTAAATAATAAACAAATATCTTAAGTTAATTTAGATGAAGTTAAAATTCGTTTTTAAGGAAAAAAAAATATAGTAAAAATGATTGTTCCAAGTTTACTAATATTGAAGGTAATTTTTTATATTTTTAAATAATATGAAAAGTTCGATAATCGTTTTATGTTACCACTAAACTCTTGAGCGATACGTTTAATCGTGATGGTCACGTAGAAGTATTTGCCGGACGGTTCATCGGGAAATAATTCTTAGCGAGAAAAAAAAAACGTTTGTGTGTGTTATTAAAAATATGAGAAAGAGGGATTTCTGCATAAGCCGACCATAAGATATTTTATAAATGAAGAAAAAAAAAAAATCTTCTGTAATCCGTAGTGAGAATTATGTCGAGCCACAGTAGGCTATA
Organism: Cinara cedri; assembly: GCA_902439185.1. NCBI lineage: Eukaryota > Metazoa > Arthropoda > Insecta > Hemiptera > Aphididae > Cinara > Cinara cedri. The sequence continues at coordinate 743,994 of CABPRJ010000030.1, forward strand.
ATATATCGAAAACCAATGGAATTTAATAAAGGAAAGATATGACATTTAAACAAACGGCGGCAACGACGCTTCGAAATTACTCGAAAAATAAGTTCAAAAAGAGTGCGGGCAGAGAAAGTAATGTGTTTGATAAATTCCTTGACCGCATTTCTATAATATATAAAGTACTTCTACTTATTATATACTTATATATATATATATACACCAGTTTAATTTTATCGAGTAGATTAAATTATACCGCATACTGTGAAAAAAAATAATCTTTTATTAGGTATTTTAGAGCGAGGAATGTATTGGTTTTACAATGGTGTTTATTTTTCTTTTTTTCCTTTAAACAACTTTTTTACCAGCAATTTTGCTCCGATTTACAATGGTAGCACTTTTTCTGAAAGGAAATCTTACTAGGGTGGGACTTTAACAAGGGCGCCTGTTGGTGAAAATTCAGGGAGGGAGAACAGCCTTAATTTGTATTAATAGACGAACACTTGTATAAATGTATTATGTGTATTTAAAAAAACCGTTAAATTATTATAATATAATATTAAATTTCACACTAATAAATTATAGTAACTATAATTGAACTCAAATTGAAATATTATTTTATTTTTCTCAAATTCATTAGCAACTTTTTCCCCTAAATTAATTTCTTCGACTTTTTTCCTATGTGACATGTCCATGTCCCGACTTAACATATACATAGTCCAGATAAACGATTTTCACACATTAGATAGTCGTAAATTAGCTGACCACAAAAAATATCCGCATATGATCAGCTGTAGTGGTTGGTACCATAGATATTAAAGAATGGATATAGGCCATAGCTAGTGGCATATATAGGGGAGGGTTTTAGAGCTTCAACCCCTCTTCCGAAATTGATGGTTGATATGAAACACGTGCGTATTTATGAATCTATTTGGTATATGTACTAACTAAAACTCAAAAGCTTTTTTATAACCCCTTCTCAAATTAATTTCTATATACACCACTGGCCATGGCTATACCAACAAAATAGAAGAGAATGTGTCAAAATGGGGAAGAGAGAAAGACTATTTATCAATGCTTCTCACTCAATAAATCGCAAGATTTATTGAGTGATTATCATAATTATAAAACGTACCTGGATATTGAAGATTATAAATCTTAAAATAATAAAAAAATTATTATGCATATAAATTATTAAATTATATTTAATCTGTTATATCGTTATTATTAATTTAATTATCGGACTCTTAATTAAATTCTCAATAATACGGTTGTTTATTTATTTTTAACTAATAAATTATTATCTCCTAATATTATTTGTGTTAGGATCTATTTGTGATAAGTATAGACGGCCTATCTATTCTTTAATATCTATAGTTGGTACCACGATTAAAGATATACCATTGATATTATAAGTCTTAAATCATGGTTGGTACGAACTAACTACAAATCATAGTACATCAATCATCGTACATTATAATAATAAATTAGCGGAATTCTATTATTACGAAGTATACCTACTGACTAGGTACCAATCAAGGTGTATTGATAAATATCATACACCTTGGAATCAATAACAAATTTTGGAATTTTGAGATATTTGGATATAAATATTTTAATTTTTAGAAAAGCTAGGGGGAGTTCTCCTCTCCCCCTATGGGCGCCCTTGATTTTTAAGGAAGCCATTTTTTGACTTTCCTAAATTTTTTCATAATAAATGGGAACAAACGTAAGAAAAATGAGAAACTAGATATGATATTAAACAAATATTATTAAAGAAAATATATAATTTACATGTAATTATTTCACCATAATGTGACATATATATTGTTGATAAAGCAACACTATTAACCGAATCGTTTTTCATTAGCAATGGTTAATCGTTGCGTTCAGATATACATTCCATTTCCCTTCCACTTAACCAACTTCTCACTTACGACATTGGTTCACTCTTGTGCGAAATATGTTCGTGTTTTTTTTATAACACCGATTCATAGTAAATTTTAGTCTTCTACAAATTACATCTCTTATATTATTATATTGACTCCAATGTTATAGTTGTGAATTAACTTTTTTTCATACATTCATTATTTTAATTGTAAGTACTTAAAAATATGTTACGAAAAAAAAACTAGGAAAAAATGTATCGTTATAATAAAACGAGACGTGGGATTCGATTAATATTTAACTTTGACGTGTTATTCGAAATTGATTATTATTATTAGGTATTCTATAATATATGATATTTACGTGTATAGAATCGTCTCTGTCTTTTTCAAATATTTATTGGATTTTGGAATTCTGAGTGGATGAGAGTCGAACGTATTGTCAGTTTTACTATAGTGGCGTGTTCGTTTATTGTGGCATTTTTCATGTCTGTTAACGCGATTTGGACTCGTAGACTTGTTACTTATTCGACACACGGCACCATTATCAGATTTTTAATGGAAATGGGGGTTTTCCCTTCCTGCATTTTACTCATGGACACCTTTGGAATTTTACCCGTTTTTCTGCAGTTGTGGAATGATGCGATTCAAAATTACAATATTTTTGTAGTAGGTACGTCGAGTGAAATGAAAATGTCCTTTTTAGTTCGCTTGTTGTTTTCTCTATCTCATATCGTTAGAATAGTTTTTCGTTGCAAAATATTCATTAGAAAGGTCAAATTTTTAACATTTAAAACTAAAGAATTTTTAACTAAAAATACAATCAGTTTTAACTTTTGAATTAAAGGGCCCACGTATGACCTGTTTTTGTTTTTGTTCAAAATACGGTTAACATTCCTACCTTGCAAAGAGTTGAGATTTTGATATATATATAAATATATTTTTTTGTTATATTTGGAAGTAGATAATATCTTACAGGACGCATATGACTTTTTTTGAGTGTGTTACCAAAAACTGCAGAAAATAATTGATAATAACGTTTAGAAATATAAAATCCAAGTCCAATATATTCTGCAAGAAGTATATATCTTTCAGATAAAAAAAGAGCTTATACTGGGGACGAGTGTGCTACTTTCGTAGGTGGGAAGTTGGCAAGGTAAGATACATACATATTTCATTTATATCAATAAGCAACGATAATATATTGCTAACAACATACGACTCTGAGTGGAATTCGGTAATACATGTATTGAGAGGCCAAATTATTTACGATATTTGTCAAAATTTGATATTAAAACTCTTATAAAAAAAAAACAACTAAATAACACATACTTGAAAAATCAAAAAACAATTTTCTTACTTACCAACTAGATCCAAAATGCAACTAAAAAGCTCTCTAGGTATTTTCGTATAAAATAATATTTCTAGTAGAAAATACATAATATATTTCACAAAAATAAAAATAATGAAATTAGTAACGTCGTGGCGTGCTGTAAATATTTACCGTTTTACATATCATTTTTTTTCCGGTTTTTCCCAATTATTTTAAAATCCCCAAATAAAAACCCTTGACCTTTTGAAAGCACAAATTGGATGAAATTTTTTTTTGTAAAAGGTACTATACTTGATATATCGGGGGAAATTTTCTTTTTGAAGAGTTATTTACAGACAGAAAAAAAAACACACACACATCATAGTAAAATCAATAGATCCTTCACTTCCCACTGGATCTAAAATAATGGTCGAAATTGCACCATTCTATTAGGCAGGAGAGTTAATCTAGTAAAAGTGTAAAACACATTTCTGGACAAAGAAACAGGTCATGCGTAGTTCTTTAAACAATATATACACGGGTATAATAGTAGGTACGACTAAGATAATAAATAGATGGGTATTAATTATACAGACTTCACTGAATACTGTAATATTATTCCGTGTTTTAAGTGTATTATAGACTACACGTTTATGACGTACACGTAGGTATATTATAATAATAGGCAGGTCTGTTGATTTAAAATGTGTTGCGCCCGGTGTACAAACGGTATTATTATTTTTTTGTACCGCGCATGTAATACGATTATAATAATAATGAAATTATTATTTTATTTTATTTCTATAGTATACATATACTGTAAGTACTGTGTGTATATGTCTCGATCGAGTACAGCTAACTCGTACAGTACTCGGCATGAATTGGGTCCCGACGTATGTTATCGAGTTCATGAGTTGGGTTTTGGCATATTTACTTTGGGAAAACTCAAGTCGAGTCAGTACAGCATATAAACGTTGTCCAAGAGACATAATAATTTTGTTTTTTTGTTACTTGACTTTGATGTATACAATTATTATTAGTATATATTTTTTTTCTTTTTTTTTTTTTTATAAATAACTACCAATGAAAACCGACTCACAGGATTAGCTCTTCATATTGATTATTGACATGCCAGTAAACCAGATATAGTAGTTTCAAAATTTGCTTTATCTTCACTCAGGATGGACTACATTTTATAATTTTTTTTAACTCTGATTAAGTTTTTATTATTATTATTATTTTTATACAAAATACATGTTAAGTAATACCTAGTATAAATTATAAAGAATAATATGTAAAACTATTAGTTTCTAAAAACGTTGTTTTTTTAATTATTATTTTTTACACTTCATACGTGCTCATTTTACTATTTATAATTGTAAATGTATAAGGTTAAATCTTAACAATTTATTTATAATATTTAATAGAAATATAAAAAGAATACGGTTTTTATGTGTACACTCGTACAGATTTTTACCTACTTATTTTAACGATGTAGTTGCAAATTTGATACTAACATTAAAAATTAAATCTACCCACAAAACAAAATCCTGAACACGCCTCTGTCTATGTATAATAATGAAAATATCTCTTCAAATTCAACATACTGGAGTCGCAAGTTATGTATATCTTATGTATATATTAATTGAGCAGTGTTGTTTCGTGTAATTAAATTTATATTGGAAGTTGCAAAAAGTCGGTTAGGAGCAAGGCGCAATATTTTACTATTGTTAACCGTTCCCTCTTAAAATATATCCCCTTCTAATAATACCAATATTACTGTATTGTGGTTTTTGTGCATTATCGCCACGCGAAACTTCTACTTCGGAATGTCATTTACCCTACTTATAATTTTACATTTCTCCCTTTCTTTATTTTTGCCTGGCGTTGTTTTTCAACAACTAAATGTTATAGGTTTTAGATTTTGAACTAAAGTAATCAACCAAAAGAATTAATGAACAATAAAAAAAAACTTAACTTTTAATTTATTTGACAATGATAATATAAATATATGACCAAAGAGCACACCATTTTAATTGTAATGAGAGAAAAACGAAAAAGACAAAAACATAACCATTAAGAGGCAATAGAGTTAAAATTATAACATTGTATTGTGTTGATAACCTTCTAACAATATTCAGTAGTGGCTCGTGCTAAGGTGCGATGGTGCAATTGTGCTCCTTGTGTAAATTTTCAAATAAAATGAAATTTTCCTCATTTTCAACTTCCCGTTTAAATTATTGGCACACGATATCAGCAGTATCAGCCTTTTTAAAAATTTATTTTCCATTAATAATTTCATCCTAGACTCGTTTTTTTATTTCAGTTCATATATAAACACCAGTGGATCATCAAAATTATTATTCTAAGTTTCCATTTCCCTGGTCCTTCCCTTATAGTTAATATATTGTTTTAAATTGTTTAAAATGGGAAAAGGAAAAAGAAGGTTCTATGAATGCTAAAAACAACGGATGTTTAAGTATAATAATGCAGTTTATAATAAATTAGCTTTGGAAACTATTGTACATCAAAAAACGAAAATTAATGAAATAAATAATAATAATAACAATTAATAAATAGATTTGTAGCACCTCCTTTAAGGATTATAGAAATCAGCATAGGTATACTAACAAAAAACTAATAGGTTTCATAATAATACACGTTTAGTTGAATAAAAAGTTTTTCATAGGTGCCTAGGTAATAAAGAAATAATAATAAATATTTATCTTTTCTAATGAATGTTTCGAAATAATATGATTATTCTCTATCCATAATTGGTTTATTTTGTGTCTTGTTTCCAATTTTCTGAAGATGATACTTTTCATGCCCGTTGATATACGTTCTTGATAAAGGGTTAGAATATTATAAGGTTACGAAATGACTGCCCTCAACAACGGTTTTGTTTACATAATATTTCGATCAGACTAATTAATAACTGAAAATTGCCTTCACGTTCGGAGATAGGTAAAGCGATTTTCTACAAACTACAGTATTAAGTGTATTATAGCAGGCAATTGTTCTTCGTTCAGTTTAATTTGAACGCCGTGTCCATCCAATTGTATTGGATCAATATTAGGCTGCACCTCAATACGCTGTCCACAAACTAAAAAAAAAGAAAAATTTAAAATTTTAATATTATTTGGATAATGTTGACGATTCGGCTATACAGGAATAACCATGATGAAATAAACAGGCTCGTCATCAAAAATATGAACTTTCTCAACTACTGCAAATGTTTCTTAAACGAAAGAGTTTGAAGAAAACATACAATAACCATATAATAAATAATCGTGGTCATGATAAACCAATTTTAATTTAACTATTTCTTGATACCTATTTATTTAGTCACGGGCAAAATGGGTAGATTACGGTTTCGTTTGATCTAACCGAATTTATAATATTGTTAAGTGTAACTATTTTGCATGGAGCATTAACTTTTGTTTTTTTTTTAGAAAACATGTTAATTTCATTAAAAACTTAAACTTACCGTTACGAGTTTATATTTGACCAATAAGATATTATTTCGATTTAATTTGAAATTTCACACTTTTTATATCACAGTTACAGTGTTTGTTATTCGTGATAAATTAGTTAAATACGCTGAATATTATTATACTACTATTGTTGTAATTTGTATTATTTCAGAACAACATAATATGGTGCCTACCTAAACAAACATCATGAAGTATTTAAATTTTTTGTACCGACACAAATTGTTGATTGGAATTAATTTAGAAATTAAGAATCAAAAAGAGGTGATACTGCTGGTGAATGTATCTACTGTTGTATGTGAGAAGTTGGGAAGGTAGAATACATAAAGTTATTTAATTAATATCTGTGAGCAACGATAAACGACTCGAAGCGAATTTCGGTAATGTTTTTGTCACAACTTGATATTAAAACTCTTAAATAAGTATATAAACATAAAAAAAAATACTACGCATTAAATCCAATTTTTTTTTTTTTTTTAATATTAAGTACAACTTATAATGAATAAATCTAACCTTATTTTAAACTGTCAAGTATTCCTGTTCGTCGAAAAAATGTTATCCACATCTATCAAATAAAAATTATATAAAAAAACTTGTAAAAATAAAATGTTTTTAAACTACTCTAAAATGGTTCTAATGATTTTAAAATTTATCCATGTATATAAAAAGAAAATATAATTTTTCTAACAACATTTAAAGTACTAACGAATATTTTTAATTGAAATCAAACTTAAAAACAAAATTAAAAAAAAATAAAAAACATTATTTTCGTAAATTTTCCCGTTTTTTCTACGTTTTTTTCGATTTTTTTAAATTATTAAATAACTACAAGAAAAATCAAAAAATAACATTTTACTCATCAACAAGATCATAAATACACAAAAAAATATCTCTTAATGTTATAATCACTACATTTTATGAAATTTAAAAAAAATTAAAATCGTCGTACTGCGAGGATCATACTGTAAGTCTTATGTTTTTTTTCTCACCTTATTACACTTATCAAACAATTTAATTAAAATATTAGATGCATCGTCATTATTTGATAGGTTTTGTTTCAATATTTTGATGATGCTTCTTGAGGAAAATATGTCTGTTATACACGTCACCTCACTTTGGTGATATAAATTATGTTGAGTCGAGATACAAAACTCTGCTTTCATGTTATTTAATTGGTCTCGTCAAACTATAAAATGCTCCGCTAAATTTCAATTGTCGTAATGGATACTTTAGTGGCAAGACTAAAATAATTCATTATTACAATATATTGCTAACACTAATCATCAGTTAACTAATAAAAAAACCTTGCAGTTATTTCTGTTGGCTAATGATAAAATCAGCTATTTTAAATTAACAGATAATGAAATTAATCAACAATTCACAGCTAGTACTCCATATAATTTATTATTATTGGATCTAATAAGTCTATGTTGCTTTTGCTAAATGAGTTAACGCGAGCAAAAAATAACCGATAAGAGTTGGAACGCAGATTTCGCATATAGGTTCATTGAAGTAACGATATTTTTAATTTTACGGTAAATGTGGTAGCTATAGGATATTTCAGTGGGACATTGTAACAAAGGCTCTAAGTGTTATAACGGAATTTAACGAACAACAATTCAATCTAAGGAAAACTATATTATACTTTTCCTATTATTTTCAAATTATTATTATTATCCATACGACATTATGTATTGTAAAAAGTTTTATAGATTTACAAAAATCGTTTAAAATGTCGGAAAAAAAAAATTTGGTTTTTTCTATTACAATACGCATTACAAACGGTAGGTATGTTGGGGGGGGGGAATTATTTTAACCATGCCAAATATGTACGCAAATAACGTGAAGTTTTAACGTTTGCAGTGTATACATATCTGACAATTATTTTAGCTGATATAAATTAGAAATTATGATGATAACTTTTTGTTACTTTTTTGGATAAATCACTTTAACGTAATAGTATCTATACCTACGTTTTTATTGTGGACAATGGACACTGATTTTTTAGGGGTGTTTTTTACAAACATATTATTATTTTAAATTTGTATTTTTGAATTTCCTCCAAGAACAAAGTTTTCCGGGTAAAATTAAAAAAAAACTACAAAATATCATATTAGATAGAATAATATAGCCTGTAATTGGGTTTTAATCTAACAGGCAAATATTGTCGTCTGAATTATTTATGTAAAATTATTATTTTGTTTTTTTTGTTTTAGCATAGCTATATTATTTTTGTTTCGGGATTTGAATTAAATATTTATGGCTATATGCCGTTTCCTCAGAATTTATATAACAAAACAAACTTGTAATCTGATTGAGTTAAATGTGTAGATCAATATGATATTAAAACGATCGATTTTCATCGTTATAGTTAAAACATTTTGACCTATACTATTATATGCAAATAAAAAGCCAGACATACTTCGTCACGTCGATAGACCACAATTTAGGTGGAACATTTAGAAGGTACCTGTAGGGTAATTTAATTTATATTATACAAATTAATTATTGAAATTAAATAGCAGTTCTGAACCCGTGGCTCTAAAACCAATCGAGCTGAGCAACTTTATCGACCCATTTTAATATCCAAGGTAATAACCCAGAAATCAACAAAAATAAATCGATGTACCGTAAATATGTAGTTGTTAGTTTAACTGACAATCGGAGTCGGAGCATTTTTACTTGCCAAAAAAGTGTTGCTGAAAAAACCACGTCCTAATGAAATTAATAAATTTTGCTATACTCTGAATTTAAAGTTAAATCTATACAGTTGTCATTTATAATATAATATGTCATATATATATATATATATATATATACCTTGCTCATGGTAATATCAAATTATATTTATTTTATAATAATTAAACCTAGAGGTACTTACTCGAAAACGTGATAACTTTTTGTTTTCGTCTCGCGAGTTCTTGTATTTCGGGTGAACAATTTACTAATAAAGTATAGACTATTATTAGTTTTCAAATAATTGCCCTGTAGTTTGTGTTTAGTAGTGAATACAGCGAAAAAAAAAGTTGACTCTGCTGACTAGTGTGTCACTGTTGTGTAGGTGGAAAGTTCAGAACGTAGGATGCAGAAATAAATTTAATTTATATCCGTACGTGACAAAAAATTATTGCGAAAAACGATTCTGAACGATCTTTGGGGGAAATGCTGTGATTTATACCATCTTCAAAATTTGTACCTTAACTGCTATTAGAAAAAAAAATATTATACTACTCTCAACTTTTTATTTTCAAATACCAAGCACAAGCGATATGGCAATCCGAATTTGCTACTGTAGTATTATTTCAATACCTGGTAATGGTAAACTGGGGCAAACTTACACAATTTACTGTCTGATGAGAGGATTTATTTACTACCTACTAAAATAATTTTTGCCATAATTGAATATTGCTCTTTATTTATATTTATAACCAAAAACATTACAATTTTCCATACAAATAGGTATATGTGTATACTTTCATAACTTTTAATGTTCGCATTTAATTTTGAACGTAAAACGATCGCGAAAAACGGTCAAAATATTAGGATGAACCTTATCATGAATCTTGTGTTAAATTAGCTTAAAAAAAAAAATAAATAAATAAAACCTAAAAAAAGTTTTGAAAATTTGAAATGGCTATAAACGCAACTCAAAAATTTCCAATTTGTTTTGAACTTTTTACTACATCTAAAAAGGGCTCATATACATAATTCCTACGGTTTAATTTTCTGAAAAAAAAATTGTTTTTAATATTTCTAATTTATTCAAGTTTTTCGTCATTTTGATCTCAAATAATATTTGTAATACCTATATAATATAACGCACGAAAGTATTTAATTTCAAGAGCGAGTATTGTTGGCATATCATTTCAGTTTCCCCCTAATACACTAATAATAATAATGATAATAATAATATTTAAAGCGCTCGTTTTATACTATAGTAATACGCTACAGAGTCCTTTTGATAAAATAACAATATTATAATCTCCCCGTCAACAATATATATTGTATAAGACTGGGTGATCTTCATCAGTTCCGGAAACCGGGTCACTGCCTTTATCAAACAAACTCGGCATGTTATCGTTATAAATATATTATATTTCCAGTTTAAATTTCCGCGGTATTTAAAAAAAAAATTTTTTTAAATAAAGAACGCTAAAAGAATATAAAATATTTCCTTGGAAAGAATCGTTTTGCCGAAATACCACACTGGCCGAGATAATGTTGTTAAACAGCTTTCTACGCGTGAAAATAGATCGTGTAAAACGTTTTATTTATTCGTACGATTTCACTGCTTAATGATACGTTATTGAGAAGTTAGAGGAACAGAATTGTCAACAATCTTGAAATGGTAAATTTCCACACAACTGGGTCATTTTATGGTCCGGCTAACAGTTTTCAAACATTTAATAACGATTTGTGGATTCGCTGTTATTATTTAATCAACCCACATTACCACAGTAAAACCAAAACATTTATTGCTGCGCTCAGAATATAAAATCAAACCATTTATTGTGAGTATCATGTAATATTTTAAAGATAATTTTATTTATTATTGTAATAATAAGCGCTTGAAAAATAATTTGTTAAGTTGTACTAAAACTTTAAAGTACCTAGTTAATTATAACAAAAAACATATAAAACAATATTTTTTGTTGAATTTTCTCCGAAAATAGCGACTTATATAATCTTAACAATTTACTGAGTTCTGCTTAAAATCGTTTTTTTAATTGTAATAGTTTATCGTTGCTTTCAGTAAATAAATTAAATTACCCTACAAACGCCTTCCTATTTTCCCACCTATCACAGTGTACATTCATTTTTTATCGAATTTCCTCCGAATATATTATAGATTATTGTGAATATAATAGAGTTGAGAAAATCTTTATACGACAGCGATCACCACTATGTGGCCCTTAATATATGTTGTTTGGCCTGTAATAAAACTGAATTGTAAATTACAACGTTCTATACATTTAAAGAGTAAATATATTAAAGTACTTACCTAAATGCAATATATATTTTTTATCTAATCTTATTATTCTTATTTATTTTATCTGTCTATTTTAACTTTTATTAAATTATCAGTTTGACAGATTTGTAGGTACGAGCATTGAGTTTAGTTTTAATAAAAAAAAATAAAAAATGGTCTTACGAAGACCCCCCTTTTTTTTGTCAATATTGGGTAAGTTTAAATTGATTTACTATTTACGGCCTGAAAGTAATTTTCAGAAATTATATTTGACTCTTTTCAAAAACCTAGTGGGGACCGTTTATGTACGTCATCAATCTGTATTAAGATATATAAAATAAATAAATATAAAGATCTTTTTTTTTTTCTATATTTGTCTACACCTATTTATAAGAATGTAACTGTAAATTGGAAATTATGCAATTATTATGTAATTATGCGTCATTTTTTTCCTTGTATACTTAATAATAATATTACGAATTCTTATGTGTTTAGATCAGTGGTTCCCAACTCAATATCAAGCACGGATCACTATTGTAAATTGTCCACCACCATGGACCAATACTTAATTCCACCCCCCCCCTCCCCCACTTTTTTCTTTATAATTTATAATTTATAAGTGCATTTATAAAATCAGCAATAAAGTAAATTTACTACTAGAGATTAAATCACGGACCACAAAAGCGAATTCTCGGATCACCAGTTGGGAATTACTGGTATAAATTATATTATCAATGTACCATATTGTTATATTACATTATTTATAAAGTATTTATTACCTACCATACATAAAAGCGAACTTGTGAAATAATTACAAATGGTCCATGTTTATTATTACATTCTGCATAATACTAGTGAATAAGTTTTTTAGTAACATAAAAATGTCATTGGTCAACTTATCACCTCTCCTTTTTCTTTTTCGCTGGTGGTACTTTCACATTTAATTACGTATACCTGTCATATTAATTTCTAATAAATTGATTGATCTCAAGGATTAGTTAGTATTCAGCTGCCACTGTGGAATAATGTACCTGTAACCTAACTGGTTTATATAAATTAGTGATATTTGATCTTTTTTTTTTAAATTTATCATAGATTGTATATTTTCATACAAGTCCGAAAGAAGTTTCCTTTAGGTACTGATATTATTACAGGGCCGTATTGTGGGTCAGCAATCACCAAAAACAAAAGGTTGGAAAACATTGGCCCATACGACACGTCACGGATCTTGTGTAGTGGCGAAATTCTTTTATTGATATTGGTTAGGTAATTTTTAACTTTCACAAACACAAACGACACAATTTTCTTTTAACACGTTAGTTGTGTATGTATGATATAGTACATACCATGGAGTATATTACATACCATTGTTACCTACTTGGGCTGGCGGCTTACACGTGAAACATGATCCTATTTGTAATTTTTAGTAATAGTTAATAAATAAATAATTAATAAACGATTACAAAAATTAATTATATAGTTATTATATAGTTTTATAGAAAATGATAAGCACTAAGATATTGTTTTTGTTATAAATTACTATGATTAATATTTCGTGAGATATCAACAGATCGAATGTCTTTACCGTGTCTAATTCACATTATAGAGCACAGAATAAACAGTTTTGTTTTTGTAATATTTGTAATTTTTTTATTTGTTTAATGATAACTTAAATATTAAATAAATGTCAACATAATAACAGAACATCTACTGAAATTAGACGCATTACTTATTATAGTACTAAAGTAACTGTGATAACGGATAACCCGGTTATCTAATTAACCATGCTATTTAATGCGTATTAGATACGGTAATACTATCTTTGACGTGTGAGACGTGAGAAATGAGGCCTTGAGATTATTATTGCTGTTGGTTCAATCTGATTTCGAATAGCTAGTCCAATATGAGACACGCCGTATGCAGTGTCTGCGATGACAATAGGTAAACCGTGTTACATACTAAACTGTTCGTTGGTATGCAATCCATTGTGATTGTTGACATTTATGTAGTGAATTTGCCTATATGACACTCCGTTTTTTAAAATTAACAGTTAAATAAAATTTTTGACGATAATATTTCACCCGTTTATTGATCGAAAAAATAGCTTTATAAGACAGTTTTTAAACAAATTTTTTATTTGAGGGTTTTTGTCATGTTAAAAACATACAGTGGGCCTTTTTAATTCTTAGGGGGGCGTTTAACATAGCGGGTTATTGTTCTTCCACTTACATTATTTTTTTTATTTTAGTCTATAATATAAATTTCTCAAATAATAATTTATGCGATTTTGACATTTGATTGTTATAAAATAACCACCTCTTAACTGAACTATTAAATAAATAAATATATAAACAAATTTGGATAAAGTAATTTTTTAAAGTATTCAGAATAAATATTCGAATGCATACAAAAATATCATTCAAAATATGTATTTGATTGCTTTATAAAAATAGTTTGACTGATTTTACTCTTTCCATATTAAAGACTTTAAAATGATAAAGAAATAAAATACTTTTTAAAACTATTCGCAATGCAGACTTGAATACTTTTAAAAAAAATCTTTTCAAAATATCGAGAATACCTAAAGAGTACTCCGAATACTATCTATGTCTGATATTCGCTACATCATATTATCATACGAGAACAGCATAGTTTTTTAATGGTTTTAAATTACTTATTTTGTTTTGTACTTGTACAGTTTGCATTGTGCACATTGAACACATTATTACTGTTTTTATTGAACATTACAGTAATAATATTATTCATATGTTAATATGCTATTATTTTGAATATTTAATAAACTGTATAGTAAGTTGTAATATAGTAATATTTGTTTGTATGATGTCGTTCGCAAATGTTTCGTTTTGGTTGGTATTTCGACAGGTCACGAATAAAAAAAAAGAAATAAAATATTTTATAAGCACCATCATTGACCCGTCAAAGTCGGACAAAATAATCATACAATCATTTGTAGCAGTGGTGAAATAATAAAAATATACGCTAAGAACAATAAATATGGAATGAATATTATATTTTACATTGTAGTAGGTAATTTTACAAACGAACATGTAGACATAACAAGTATTAGGATTACAAAAACATCTGTATAAATATACAATATATATATATATA